>JABSTQ010003310.1:0-79889 GCA_013358835.2 Ixodes persulcatus
ATGCTAAAAAGTAACATGACGAATTATCAAAAGGCCTGAAATTAAAAGATTGGGAAAATTAAAACATCAAGAAAAACCTAACGTCTGAAAATCAAAACACAGAAATCAAAATGCCCAAAAAAATCACCATCTATTACTCACGTCGGTAATTGTTTGGGTGCCTTTTTGGTGTGCGAACTTTGTTTGAGATACCCTGTCCGGCCGCAGACATTAGCAGATCTAGCACGTGTAAACAAACCCAGAATGCTTGTTGTGTTTGGAAGTTTTCGGAAATGTTTATAAGTGCGCTTCAATTAGGGAAAATATCATTTCGTGTAATTTATTTCAGCAATCGGGCGAATCAGCTCATCAGCTGGCTTTGAGAGTCTCTGGTCAAACGTGCTACGTCGCTGTGGCATGTCAAATGTCTTATGCATATGTATAGACCTTTATGACACATTACAAAATCGAAGCAACCAACAACGACACTCACGTAGTGTTACAGGCCTTCAGAAGTTTCGCATATCGCCAATTCAGCGTGGGAACCGTGACGTCTGCGTGCTCACGCGTGAGCGCAGGAATAGCGCTGGCACGGAAGTACTCCGCTCAAAACACACTGAAGTTCCGTTGCTGAGGTACGCGCTCACCAGGAAGGTTCACGTACGGAGAACCATCGTGTACGCACAAGGGACATGCGCTTGTGTTGCCAAATCACAACAAGCTGTCAAGCATTTGGGAGTATGCTGTGTGATTTGTAGTACATAAGCTTCACGTTGGCGTATGCAACGCAAGTTTTTTTCTCTTTTCTTTTTAAGCGAAGTCTCATTTTAGCATGGACTATTGTTAGAAACGTAAACTAAAAGCGCGAGCTATTTTAGATGTATCTTCTGCGGCTGCACGAGCGCTCGTGCAGCGAGTGATTCAGTCAAGGTAGTCAATGCTACCCGCTCGCGCTTGAGGCCAACTCAGCTTGCTGACGTCACGCCAGTGTGGTGGCGCTGCTGCTGCTACTGGGCATGCGCAAACGCTGCACTCCTTCCGAATGTGGTTTCTGCGCACGCGCAGTGCCCACATCTCGTGTGGGCAAGCGGGCTTTAATAATAATTGGGGTTGTGTGAATATTTATACAGCGAGTCGTTGGTCAGCCATTTTAATGTTGCGACTAGTCACTCGCTGTAGATGAGCAATTTAGCCAGTGCAGTACAACCGCTAGCCTGGGGTCTTTAACGTGCACCACGCAGTAGTGATACACGACCGCACGCCGGTACGATGCTCATCCAAATCGAAACGGGCAGGGGCGGGGATTGAACCCAGGATCCCTGGGTTCTGCAAAGCGGGCTTTGTTTGTAAACACTGTGTTGGTGTATACTTCGCCCTTGAGCTGAGACCAGAAGCTCCGCCTACAGCGCGAGGTCGCTGGCTTCCGCAGTGCTTTGGTTGCGTGTACCTGCGCGTTCACAATTGTGTTAGCAGGGTAAGAGAGCTCGCGCTAGAGGCGGAGCATCTACTCTGAGCTTAATGGTGAACCAAGTATATGGCGACGTGAGCGATCGAAAGCGTCGCTGTGGTCGGCCCACCAGAATTGGCCGAATGCTGACTATGACGTCAGCAAAGGATGTCTCATCGGCGGAAATAAGAGGAATGTAAGAACTTTAATTTTCACGGTATTGGCAGTGTTGCTTTGAGAGCGCTATGATTTCAGGCTTCCACCTGCTCATTACAAACACCATCGAACCTGTTGTTCACAAGGTAATGACGTCACGAAAGGTAACCAAACGAGGGCGCCACCGAAACATCTCTCCAATAATAACTTCAATCATAGCCTCTTCTATACTGACAAAGCCTGGCAGATCGCCTCGATAAGCAGCCGCCGAAATAAAAAAAAAAGGTAGAGCGGCAGACAACGGACGAGAGGAGAGCCACGTGGCGGGCGTCCCGCTGCGGCGAGACGCCGAAACACACTTCTCCCGAGCGATGGAATGTCCGCTCGTGCTCCTCGCTTTCCTCGCGCTACAGCTCCTTTTCTCGTTGGCTTTGAAAACTGTTTCGGGTCCTCGCCCGCGCAAAAGCTGTGCGCTGACGTCCAGGATCCCCGAGAAATGCTCAGTGCTACCAGATCTTCGCGCTTCAAATCTGCGACAGGGCACTCTACGGCTCCGTCGACGAACTGCCAGGCTTGGTGAGTATTAGCGGCGAGATGTTTTGGTGGCGCCCTCTATGGTTTCCTCTCGTGACGTCATTACCTCGCGAACAACAAATTCGATGGTGTTTGTAATGAGCATGGTGGAAGCTTGAAATCATTGAGCTCTGAAACCAACACTGCCAGCACAATCAAAATTGAAGTTCTTAGATTACTCTTATTTCTGTTCATGATAAATCCTTTGCTGACGTCATAGTCAGCATTCGGCCAATCGTTGAAGGATGATCACAGCGACGCTTTCGATCGCTCACGTCGCCAATAGAGGAGGCTATGCTCCAATAGAACGCTGGACGTGCGCTCGCCGACGCCTTCATTTAATAGGGAGTATTCACTGGACGCCATATTTGTGGGTGCTGTTTAGAGCGCATGCTCAGAACGAGCTCACATCAATAGGCTGCTAAGACCGACACTCTTGATGGTGCGGAATGCACGTTGCAAAAAGAACTGTGGAAGCTCGCCGTCAGCACGCGCTCAGCATTCGCGCACACAGCTATGGCCGCCAGTGAATACTCCCTATATTCTTTATTTCGAATCTTCTATACAGATAAAGAGAGCGAACGCAGCCCACGTGTACTTATGTTTACAGCACGCTTCTTGGTGTTTAAGCAATTTAGAAAAAAGTCTTACTGCGAGACGATCTGCAAGCAGGCAATTTTGGCTAAGAGAGGCGTTCGTATTCTTGCGGCTGATGGAGCGTCGGTCACATTTTTCATTGCCACGGTTTGGTAGAGCAGATCGCTAATGCTTTTCACGAATCTGCAAAAAAAAAAAAAATACAATTAAGAACCGTCAATTTATACTGTAATATTATTGCCATTAAGTGAATTTACCGATGACATTTTTGAACAACCTCTTCTTTCCCCCTTGCCTGTCCGAGTGCCGGCAGTCTTCAATGTGATAAACTGAAGTGTGAGTACGCCTGGCATGTTTGTTCCAGTCAAGGAGTGTGAAGCTTTACCTCAAGTTGTGGGTTTCATTCTTGCAGTGGATTTTTTTTTTTTGGTCCAAATACATCAGTACCTAATTATTGAAAAGGTCAACGATGAATGTGTCTCTTGAGCTGACAAAATCTTGGGCGTACCTGAACACAGTTATTGTCATGATAAATTACGTCAAAGGATTCACAGCAACGGGATTCTAAGAAGAAGGGTACTTGGAATATGACCAACGTTCTTGCATGGCGAGTGAGGGGCAAAGTCATTATTACCACCTAAAGAGTGATTAACGCAGTTCAACAACGTCGCTCGGAATGTATCGGCGTTAGCGCCACAGGTGGCCATCGCGAAGTAAGCGTGGTTTCGCACTTCCTGGCATTTGTCGGAGAGCTCTGGGCGCCAAGTTTTTTCCTGGTTTATTTTTTAAAACTAAATGCTATGCCAGTCATCTTTTCTTCGTGGCCTTTGCAGTGCGTGCCACTGATCGTTTGTACATGTTGTGCGCGTATTTCTTTTTTTGGGGCTCTTTTTCACTGAAGTGTTCTGTGATGTGCGTGGTCATTCAATCTGATTCCTTTAGCATCCAAATAGTCATATAGCTACCTTGTGCGCAAGGCTTCGTGTTTTGGGGAACAGATTTGGTCACCCTTGTTGACGTGAACAATTTCAACCACCTTATGAGTTTTTTGTCCCAGAGCAACCATATACGTGCGGTAAGGGCTCTTACGTCGGTCTCGATTCTCATAACCATTGCAGAGGCCTCTGGAGTTTGACTCACTCTGCACTCCACTTGCTGTGTCGCTGCCAACAATTCCATCCTCAACAAAGTCACCGCTGCGTTGATCTTGGTCGTGAATGTTTTTAAAGTCCTTGGCGAGTAGGCCAAGGAGCTGATTTCGCAGAATTTTTGAAACTGCACTAACGGCATACCGCTGCATGAGTACGCCAGTGCGATGTGCGAGTCGACGATACGCAGATCTCCAATCTTGCTGCTCGACCGAAGTATCAAGGAATGCTCCTGACACTTGCAGGGAAGATTCGAATCGAAGCCGTAGATTGTCACTTTCTCAAACACGAAAGTTTCTGGCCAACTTTCCCTGTGACCCTGCACTGTCGTTAACATTTCCCAGAGTCCAGACGTCTCACAAAGGGCTAAAGGTGACGCACATATTGTTGCGACCCCGTCCTTCGCTTGTACAGGGACTGCATGAAGATTTTGTGGTATCTCGGAGGGGGATCTCTGGGCATTGTTGATTATAATGCTTACTGAGTCACCCTTATAGTTAGCTTTTGCTTCACTTAGAAACGTGTCGAATGTTTTTATTTCGTCTTCCGACGAAAACGCCAAGCCTGACGGTGCAGCGCAGCTTGCTTCGCTTGCATGTGTACTCCTTTAGAGGGCCGTCTCGCAACCTTTTCCATGTTCCATGCTCCATGTTCGATGATCTGCCTGACACGGTTTCTGAAAAATCAAACCATGCAATTCGTTGACAAAAAAAAAACGTACAACGCGTAAAGTTTTTAGAATTAAAAGTAGCTACGTACTAATATTTTAGCCAACGTCGTGGACCAGAAAATGTGCTAGTCAATGCACTCCGGACGGAAATGTTTTTCAAAGCAGTGTTGTGTTTGGGCGATTTCGAGAACTTCGAGTCAGGTAGTGGGTCAGGGGTGGAGCAGAGAACAATATTTTAGACGCAGAGAAACTTGTTTAATTACATTGTTGAATATTGTTTTTTAGAGAGTGCAGAAAGACACACTTGCCGTCGAAGCGACATGAGCAAACGAAATTGAAGCAGAAAACTCGGAGCTCGTCTCTCGGAGCAAGCTGCCCCTTATCTAGACACCCTTCTCCTCATGTCCCTGTGAGAAGCTTCTATGCATCAGGGCCGAGAGCTAATTACGGCAAACGTTCAGCTGGTCATCCAAGATGGGGCATCTTGGATGACCAACTGAACGTTTGCCGTAATATCAGCTGAGCCGAATGCTTCCCGAGAACGAGCTTGATATCATCGCCGTTCAGGAGACAAAGGTCGAGAGTCAAGCGCGGACAGACCGCAAGGTGCAGCCTTTTCGAGCTCTTTTTAACGCACGCCGATGTAACTTCGGGCGGCTGTTGTTTGTTTATTCGCCGGTCTTTAGGCGTGGTCGAATCTGATATCTTTGCAAGTGCTTTTAGTCGCTTTGTTGTTCGCGATTTTTCTTTTTCTGACGTCGAATCATCTGTGTTTACGCGCCGACTCACGAGCGCGAGCGCAAAGCTATTTCTCGAAACTCTTAAAGTGTACGTATCTTCACTGTGAGACGGCTGTCGTCTTGCTCGGTGATTTTAATTGTGTTTGCTCACCTGAGGATCGCTCGAATCAGGCCCTTATCCGCGACCATAGTGCTATTCATTGAAACGACATTGGCACGAAAAATACATCGAAAAACGTCGGATATGTTTCCTCAAGGAAGCAGCGTTCCTTTCACCCTTTTTAAATGCCAGTGCCACGCCTGACTGGAAAGGGCATACATATCCCTCGATTTAGTTCCGCTGTGCTTCCATTTCTCGGTTCAACTTGTTTCTTTCAGTGACCAAGCTCGGGTCATGTTTACTCTCGGGAACAAAGTCAGAACGCCTGGGTGGAATTGCTCATTATGGAAGTTGAACAGTGGCCTCGTGAACGCTTACGTTTTTAAACCTAATATAGATGCTCTATTAAGGAAGCCGTACAAGGATGAGCAGACATTCTGGGGGTGAGGTGGGAATTCTTTAAAGAGGGAGTTAAAGTGACTGCAATTAAACGGAGCAATATTCTCAGTAGTCAGACGAAGCCGAGAGAGAAATTGCGGCGTCAGCTAAACATCGTTCTGTCGAAGAAGGCGCGAAGCCTCTCTTCAACCAAAAAAAGTTTTCCAAAAAAAAACAAAAAAACTTGGAAGTTATTAATTGTTAAAGTTACCGCGGGGTTGTTGTGCGGGCGAGATCTGAAAGGTTGTGGTTAAGCGAAAAGCCGACGAAATGGGCGCTTAGCGATAAGAAAAGGCATGCGCAGCTAAACGAGATTAAAGAAATACGATATAATAGCATGATAACTCGCTATAAAGGCATAATCGAAGGGGCATTTGTTGAGCATTTCTGTAATCTCTACGCGTAGCGCTCCTGCTGACGACAGCTTTGATGGTGAATTTTCGTTCTTGATGCACAATCTGCAAGATGACGTTCGCGAAAGATTAAAAGCGTCAATTACAGTTTGCGGGATTGAAACGGCCATCGATGTGCTGCTAACCGCTGGCAAAACGCCCGGCCCGGACGGACTCGGTGCCAAATTCCATAAGGAATTTAGAAGCGAGGCAGCTGAAGCTTTGTATCAGGTTTTGACGGAGGCTTATTGTAAGCGTATGTTGTCGCCCTCCTTTTTGGGAACACACACAGTTTTCATACCAAAGGTTGATGACCTAGTAAAGATTTTATGATTCGCCTCTTAGAGACCTATAAGTCTGACAAATGTCGACTCTAAGAGTTTTATTAATGTCCTGTCCAGGCGTTTACAGAATGTCATAACAAGTCTTGTGGGACAGCATCAGACATGTGGCATTAAAGGGCGCTCTATTTCTCCCAATATTCATGTAGCAAGAAGCATCCCAATCTGTCCTAGTTCATAACCAGTCATATAATCTTATCTCAGTCAGATGAAACGTTCCCAAAAGGTCTGTTCTTGGTCCGACTTTATTTTTAATATATATCATTGATTTACTGCAACATTTATCCTGTCATATTCGCATGTTGGCAGACGACTGCGTCATCTACCATTCAACCACTAACGTATCGGACCAATGCGCCCTGCAAAGCGACCTTAACCACGTACTGCAATGTTGCGACCGCTGGCTAATGTTACTTAACTCTAGTAAATGTAAAGTTATGTCCTTTCAATGCCGCCAAAATCCCCTTTTCTTTCCTTATATTATCACTACCGCCCTCGTAGAATTAACTGAATCGTATAAGTACCTTGGTGTCACCCTTTGCAGCGATCTATCATGGCGTACGCATATTGCTAACATCACCTTGTGGGGGACAGTGAGCCGCACGGCACGCGGAGGGACGGCGCCGAGAGCGGCGAAGACGAAGAAGGGGGAGGCTCGTGGGGTGCGCGCGAGGATACGGACAGTTCGAGATGCCGTGACCAACAGAAGAGCGGGTGCCGAACAAGACCTCCAACGGAAGAGACGGTGCTGGGCGAGCCCAGGGAAGACGCGGACCACAAGGCAGCCTTGGCCCTCCGCAGCACCCGGCCGACTCACACAATTGAGTATTCATAAAGTATTCCTAAATGATAGCGCTCCCTGTGTGGCTTCCTCGGGGCGAATGGAACTCGGCCTGATCGGGCGGTACTGACAGGCAACCCACATAATTGGCGCTTCCAACGTGGGGCTTTCCGATCAGTCTGCCGTTGTTTCTGTTCGCTCCCAGGGAGTCCCACGAATCGCGATTTCTAGATTTAGGTTTCCTTTGTTTTCCATTCGATTTTTTGTTACTCCGCTGGACACCAGTGTTTAACGTTCTGCCGCTATGTCCAGGTTACGGAATAAGGCCGCACATCCCGAGGCCTCAACCGAGTCAGTGGCGGATACTGACTCGGACGCGGGAGAAGGCACGAGTGGGCAAGCGAGCGTTGTGACAGCGCTAGAGCCCCCAATTCCAGCGATGAACACGGGAGACGTTGGCGAACTAATGCACGCCATGACGGCGATGTTCGCGACGTTTACTAGACAGATGGTTTGGCCCCAGGGGTGGCGAATCCCGCGCCAACGCCCGTGCCTCGCCCGCGGTTGAGCGTGCCGACGCCGACCTATTCGGGCTACTCCGACGCAGCATCGGTCCACGATTTCCTGCAGGACCTAGACGCGTACATTGCCGCGTTGGGCGCGTCGGATGAAACGGCCCTGATACAGATCGTCCCAATTGCGTTGACGGGCGACGCAGCGCGTTAGAGACGAATGCAGAAGCCGTTCCTTTCGATGGCAGATTTCCGGGCACCATTTAGAGAGGAATTTCTGCCTCCCGACTATGAGATGCGGATCAGAGATGAGCTAGCCAGCCGTACTCAACATCCGGGCTAGAGCCTTGTAGAATACATCCGCGCTCTCCAGGAGCTCTACTCCAGAGTCGAACCTACAGCGTCAGACGTGGAGAAAGTAGCTAGGGCGATCCGCCAGTGTCACCCTAGATTTAAACCCTACTTGCGCGGCGTGATTTCGCTGATCTGGAAAGCACTTGCCAGAGAGGGCGCACCAGTTCAGGCGAGCTTGCTCGCCGAGTTGCAGTATCGCCCCCCTCCACGCGCAGAGGAATCTCTGCAGCTGGGTTGCGCCTGGACAGGACGAGGCGCGGGAGCTGGCGACGACTCACGTACGCCGTACGTGGCCGTTACCGGACATAGGAGTGGCGAAACTGCTGTGCCCCGCGCCTTAGATCCCTTCGCTTTTGAACAGAGGCGCAGAGCAGCCAACGCGGGCTCTTCCAGGGCGCATTCCCGTAGGGGAGGCGGCGCAGCCAACCACCGCGGAGTCGCGAATCATTACGAGGGTCGCGGAAACTACAATGACCCACGGCGCGACACTGCATCGTGTGATGGTAGCTGCAGACGCTCAGCACACAATGGCAGGGGACAGGTCAGGTGCTACAAATGCCATCAGCTTGGGCACATCAAGCGTCAGTGCACATGGACGGCAGCTCCCCGCCACGGGTCTCAGGGAAACGGGAGAGGTCGGCGCCACTAATTGGACTTCCTGACTCACGGTTGCCGGCCGCTGCCGAGGCCCCTCATCAGTCTGCCAACGTGGCTGGAGTTGCGGTTAGCGACAGGTTAGTGTTTGCCCCGTCGGCATGCCGAACTCAGGGTTTGACATCTAAGAATGGGCCGTACGTGCGCTTCGAGATCGGTGGTAACATTTACCACTCACTAATCGACACCGGTTCGACTCTTCGCCTAATCGGCGACAGAATATACGAAGACTGTCGCCGAAGAGCACTCCACGTGCGGGAAGTTTCCACCGCGCTGCGTTTAGCAGCAGGATCGGCTAGGGCAGAAAGCGAAATACGCCTTTACCTTAGTCTCGACGGCAGACGAAGGAGGCAGCGTTTTCTCTATCTGCCAGACATGCAAATTCCTGTGATCTTAGAACAGGACTTCGTCTGCCGGGAGGGGATTATCATAGACTTGAAGAATAACGGGTACCACTATAATCCGTTGACTCCCCTTATCCCCTTTGCCGTCCCACCGAATTTAGGTCAGGACATAGAGCGCTCGCTCGCCGGATCACAAGAGCAGCATACATTAACTGCGCGAGTAGACCGCAAGGGCTCGACCAACAAGGTTGCAGGCGCACTTTCTTGGGCGCCCCATGATAGCAGTTGGAAGGAGTAGACGAAACAAAGGGATTGCGAGAGACGAGTTTCCCGCGCGGCCGCTCATACGCGAGACAGCGGGGAGGGATCGATGCAACCGAAGCTCATCGCAGTGTTAGGAGGCCGCACGAGGGAACAAAGGATCGTGGCTTGGGTGAAGTGGTGAGCAAGGAAGAGCTTGTCGAGGCCCAAAAGGCAGATGGGTTTTGTCAGCGGGTGTTGGGGAAAATTGCGGAAATGGCAAGCAACAACGGGAACGCTGGCGGTCAAGTCAACAAACATATTGATTCATACCTGCTGGGTCAAGACGGCTTATTGCTCCGCTACAACCCAACAATCAACGACGAGGAGGGGAACGATTCTCCGTTCAGGGTGTTGATTCCTAGGAGAGTACGGAGGCGGTTTATCGCATACTTCCACGCCTCGGCTCTGGCTGGTCATGGCTGCGGCAGCAAGACTTTCAAAAGTTATATCGCGTCGCTACATGGCCGGGGATGAGACAGGACACACTCCGATACGCCCGTAGCTGGCCAGCCTGCCAGAAAGCGAAGCCGCGAGGGGGAAAGCCCCCAGGCCTGCGCAACCTGTAGTGAGTCACTACCCGTGGGAGATGGTTGCTTGCGACATCATCGGCCCACTACCAAAAAGTCCCCGTGGGAACCAGTACTTATTGTTAATAACCGATCATTTCTCAAAATGGGTGGAGTTACACCCGCTGAGGAAGCTGGTTTCAGAGCGCATCTGGGAGAAGTTGTTGGAAACTTTCATGCGCTTCGGCACACCCACGTGTCTCATCAGCGATAATGCTAGCTATTTTACCAGCAGAGTGTTCACTGACTCCTGCTTGGCGCTAAACATAAAGCACAAAAGGACAACACCATACCATCCTCAGGCTAATATCACTGAGAGAGTGAACCGAAACTTGAAGAGCATGCTGATCACACTAACGGAGAGACACAGGGATTGGGACGAACACGTTGTCGAGATGGGTTTTGCAATCCGGACGACCGGGAACAGATCGACTGGGTTAACGCCTGCACTTCTAAATTTGGGTAAGGAGCTACCGTCTCCGCTGGAGAACGGGTTACTAAATAGCAAAGGTTCGACAGAGCGCCCACTCTCTAAATACGCGGCGGAGTTGAAAGTTCGCCTTTCGAATGCGTTGCACGACGCCAAAGAGAACTTAGATGCGGCAAGGATCGAACAGGCGGCCCAGTACGATAAGAGTCATCGTCACCTCGAGTACAAGGTGGGGGACTTGGTCCTCAGGAGAACCCATCCTTTGAGCAATGCAGCGAGCGGATTCGCAGCCTCACTTGCTCCGAAGTGGGAAGGGCCCTACGTGGTGAAGGCACGACTGTCACGTCTCACCTACAAGCTCGCTCGGCAAAATGCGAGCGAGGAGACTGGCCCGGTCCACATCACAGACCTGAAAAACTACCATCTTCGTGATCGGGATGATCACGAAGATGGTAGTTTTTCAGGTCTGTGAACGAGGAATCCTCACGCGGAACGGAGGATTCCTCGTTCCGTGATCACGATCATGATCACGGAACGAGGAATCCTCCGTTCCGCGTGACTCGCGTGCGACCGGCAACGCGGCCTAAGCTCGGTAGCCGAGCAATGCGCAAACTCGTCGGTGAGAGATCTGATAGGGGCTCTGCGCGGCGCTATAATCTGCGGCCTAGAACTTGATCTAATCTTTGCAAGATGTTAATAGAGCTTGCTCTGTCCAGACATGCCCCCCCGGAGGAACCAGAATGGGCGGCGCCATTCAGGAGGGCGACCTTCCACCTCCCCGGAATACCAGCGGAGCCAGCCGGACCAACTACCAGAGTGGTCAACCCTTCTGGCAGAGGACCAGTCAACCCAACGCACCGGGTGGTCAACTCGTTCGGCAGGAGACCGGCCAGACCAGCCGACAAAGTGGTCAACCCGGCTGGCGGGGGAACGGCCAGACCAACCGACACGGTGGTCAACCTGGTTGGCAAAGAGCAAGGCGGACCAACCGTCGGGGTGGTCAACCTGGTTGGCAGAGACGGGGTGAGCAATCCCGACGTCGACCACGTCATCGAAGGCAGGGTGGCGGAGACGCAGAGTACCGGAAAAGTCCCAGGGACCAGGCGGCCATACGAGACTCCACTTCACGGAGCGGAGATGGCCTGCCTGTACCCGGAGACCCTGTTCCGCGAGAGCCCTCCCGACACACGGCAGCCACTTGGACGGCCCAAAAGGGCCAAGAAGCCGTCCAATTTCTGTCGAGGGTGCGCTTGCGGAATCAGCCCAGACCAAACCCGACACAACCGGACAGCCAATTCCCGCAGCCCTTCTGGGGGCATACGCTGCCCCGTTTTTCGCTACCCGACGACCACCCAGACACGTGCTGGCTGTGCCAGGTCCCGGTGGTCCACCAGGACACGCACGAGGCCAGCCGCCGACACGCTGACCTCCTGAAAAACATGGGCCGCCCCACCGGCGTCGCAGCGGCAGTACAACTGCTTCGCCGGGATCGGCCAGACCTCCTAGCTCCGGCGGCTCTCGGCTTCAGCGAAGCTACGGGAAGACGGAGTCCTGCCCCCGACCAACTGCTCGTCGACGGAGCCGTCGCCGAAGACCCGGCGCTCGGTCCCTTCCCCGAACACACACCGGTCCCACCGGTGCCGGCCCCCCGTTCGACATCTGCGGCCCCATCCGCGTCCGCCACCACCAGCGACGCGGAGATGAATGAGCTGGAGGACTACTTGGCCAACAATTCAGCGACTCCGGATGCTACCGACGGGCCAGATTCCTTTGTCGACAGAGCCGCCGAAGAAGACCCGGCGCTCCGCCTCTTCCCTGAACACGCACCGGTCCCACCGGTGCCGGCCCCCCGTTCGACGGCTGCGGCACCATCCGCGTCCACCACCACCAGCGACGTGGAGATGGGCGAGCTGGAAGAGTGCATGGCGGATGGTCCATTGACTCGGGATGCTTCGGACCCCCCCGGAGTTGGAGGCTTGAGGGGAGGGGAGTGTGGGGGACAATGAGCCGCACGGCACGCGGAGGGTCGGCGCCGAGAGCGGCGAAGAGGAAGAAAGGGCGAGGCTTGTGGCGGGCGGGAGGATACAGAGACAGTTCCAAGGGCAGAGACCAACAGAAGGGACGGTTTTCAGAAGCCCACAAAAACCCGGGCCTCAGCGAGCCCAGGGAAAGCCCGGACCTTAGCGAGCCCAGAAACGACGCGGACCTCAGGAGCCCAGGAAAGACCCGGAACACAGCGAGCCCATGAGTAGCAATTAAACCTTTCTTAATGATAGCGCTCCCTCGTGTGATTTCCTTGGGGCAAATGAAATTCGGCCTGATCGGGCGATATTTACAGGCGACCCACAATACCTACACGGCTGGCAGCACTCAAGTTCAGGGTATAACTAGTATGGGGGGTCACGGAACAGTTGCCAAATGTGCCAGTAGCTGGCATCCCTGAATCTGCTCAAGAAACTGACAGCCCTGAACCTGCTCAAGAAACGGACAACCGTGAACCTGCTCAAGAAACCGACAGCCTTGAACCTGCTCAAGAACCTGACTGCCCTAAACCTGGTCAAGAGCCGTTGTTGTTCGAGCTCTCACAAGAGCCTTCAATGGAAGCCTCGCAGGAATTGACATTGGAACTTCTGCAGGATCTCGCCTCGATCCCTTCAGTACAACGTGCTTCAGCGCGTGTTCCTCCATTTACCCTGGAATTTGCCTCCAAACCTTCTTCCATGCCACCGAACGTCACCAGGACTCATGGAATTCGCAACTTTCACGACCTATAGGGTGCACACTAGCGCCCATCAAAATGGCTGTTATCTGGATGATCGTCGTAGAACAGCAACACGAAGCTGGGTCTGCGACGCGTAAGTAATTATAGTTTTGCTATATACGAGCATTATTAGCGCCTTACTTTATTATCTCACCTCAGGAAGGTATAGGCAGGTACATTTATTGTGAGGCCAATCATCCAGGATCTAGGGAGTTCGATTCTCACACCGCGGTACCACCATCGCTGAAAGTTGCGAATACAGACGCGTCTTTCCCTGCCACTGATGTCAACGCTTGTTAAGCAAGTGAAGACATTGACTAAAAAGTGCCAAAGGCTTCAAAAAAGCAAAGTTTCAGGAGGAGGTTTCGACACTGAGGTCGCAGGCGAAGAAAACTGAGGCACTGATGAAGAAAGCCAAATTCACACTCCTGCAGGTATTTACATGCTCATAGCTAACCTAAGTGCCTAGATTCACCCAGGGATGCTGTCTTTACACATTTTATATGCTTCTAGGAAAACGTAGAAGACAACGATGTGAAGGCTCCCTTCATCCAAGAACAGCTGGCCTTCTTGGGTCCTCTCAAAGGGCCGATGGCGGGAGGAGACTATACGGAATTGTGTGCTTTGGCATGCAAAGTCTCCCTCTGGCTACCGCCTTCTCCGGGAGACTGCTGTGCTCTCACTGCCAAGCCGGTCGACCCTGAAGAGATACATTGGTGCATGCACTGGAGAGGTGGTCTCGTCTTTGATTAAGCAACGGCTCCATGCGGAAGCGAAACAGCATTCTGGACAGGTAAAATATTTCAGCTTGCAGCTAAAAAAAAAAAAAGCCATATCTTGATGTTCATTCTTGTAGGCACTCTGTGGCTCCTTGGTCATGGATGAAATGTCTGTGAAACAAGTCACCAGCCTATCCAGAAGCAGTCCGATGCTGTTCATGGTCTAGTGGATCTGGGAGGTGCAGAAGCAGACTTCGGCCTGCAAGACCAGCTTGCGACTCACCTTCTCTGCTTTGTGTTTGTAGGACTTCTCCACCCATTACAGGTGCTTATAACTGTTAACTGCATTAATTCATTTATTTCTATGGCTAATGAAATGAATAAAAAAGTCTAAAAAGTTATTTGCAAAACCAAACAAAATCTTTTTTCTAGACTTCCGGTTGGGTACTACTTCACCAAGGGTTTGACCGGTGAACAGCTTCAGCTTCTCGGTCTGAAAGTAATGTAGTCCGTAGAGGAAGCAGGACTTGAAGTCAAACGGTTGGTTGGGGACAACCACAGTTCCAACTGCAAGTTCTTCTTGAGCCTGTCGGGAGGCCCTATACAGCCTGTTGTTACGTGAGTAGAATCATTCATGGTCTTTGTAGTCATTGAAGCCTCCACTCGGAATGCAATTGTGGATGCATTTTGTTAATGTCGTAGAGTAAACTGAACTCATTGTCGCCAATACAATTTTCTTTGTAGCCATCCTCTTGATCCAGATCGTCAACTATACTTGTCGTTTGACTACTGCCATATCCTGAAGAACATCAGGTCTCAGTTCCTGGAGGTGAGGAGACTGTTCAAAAACAACGGAACGTTCATCCTTCCAGACTTCCTGAGGTAAAATAAACATTTGCTTACATTAACTATATATATCTAAGGCCACTAAAATTGTATCCTCTCGCAGGCGTCTGTACAACATCCAGGAAAACCAGGGTGCCTTCAAGCTTGTAAGGTGCCTCACTAAGAAGCACCTTTGGCCAAGCAATTTCGAGAAGATGAACGTCGGCAGGGCTATTGCCATCTTCTCACCCCAGGTAAATTATGCTTTGAAATATGTTTGTTGTATAAATGTGTTGCAAAATAAAAAAATAATGGTAATGGTGCTACATGTGAGAAACTCTTGTTGCCTGGGTTTTGCCACTGTAAAGAGGTAATTAAAATGTATGAATTGTAATCGACATGAATTCTCATTGTTCTCCTTTAGGTCACATCAGTGCTGAGATTCTTGCAACAGCATGGACATCGTCTCGGAGCTCCCGGCTTTCAGAACTGCCTGCCAACTGTGGAGTTCATGGAGCTAGTCTACAGGTGGTTTGTGCTCCACAACATCAAGAGCACGACATTGCACTGGTCCAGCAGAGACGCCATGAGAATGCCGTTCTACGGCACAGATGACGAGAGGTATGCTATAGTTAATAATGTTTACACAAGTCAAAATGAAAATGTAGGTTTCTGAAGTAATTTATTCTGATACGACATGATAAGTATGATTTCTTTTAAACAAATTGTGAAGTTTTTTTAATATCTTCCAGGACAGAAGTCCATTTCTTTGTGGGATAGCTATTGGAGAAACCCCAATAGCCTCAGCAGTAACACTTTTTAACCAATTGCACTCTGATGTTTTGTTTTATTTTGCAGACTTTCTTGGCTCGAGACGGAGTGCCTCGATTACTTCGAGACATGGAAGCAAGGGACAACTCATAAGCTACAGTTCCTGTCTCAGGAAACTTATGAGGCGCTGAGAGTGACAACAAAGTCCACTGTTTTGTGTACGCGGCACCTCCTGGATTCAGGGTTTCACTTCGTTTTGACAGCGAAGTTTTCAAGTGACGACGTTGAGTCGCTTTTCTCAACTATCAGGCAGCTGAATGGGTCGAATGACCAAACGGACGCCTATGCAGCCCTGTCAGCCCTGCAAAAAATCCTCGTAACTGGCATTATTCATTCTTCAGCTAGTGGTAACGTTGGAAGTGTAGTGGGCTCTCTGGAGGAGGCAACGAAGCCTCTGGCTTCGAAGCAAGCCACTACTGTCGAGGACCTTGGCAAGCTCGTGCTCTCTTACCTTCCCACGTTGGAGCACTATCCAGGTATAATATAGAAACCTAATGTTTATAAGCAGGCATTCCAACATTATGTGCCAAGCTTAGGTACTGTGTGCCTGTAGAATAAAACTGATGAAAGGTTCATACCAAATTTCTGCAAACATACTGCTATCGCACAGTTACCTCACATAGAAGTTTGTCAATACTTATTTTCTAAACTTGTGACCTTACTTAAGTTGCAATAAAGCTGGTACACCACTCCTTTAAACTCTTGGCGGATGGTGGGCACTATATGTAAATCTGTACAAGTTATCCTAAGCAAGGAATTTGTTTTTAGAGAATAATACTCTAATAATTTCTGCAGTAAAGGAGGTTCATTCCTTTTTTGTTTACCATAGACTGATATTCTACTATATTAGCTGAGATTAGCATGTCACCATCCTCTAACGCCCACATCATTTTACAGGCACTCCACAGCAGAGCCTGCGATCAAGCACACTGGCACTGATTGCTGGTTTTCTGGTCAGAGCCATTCAGGACAATATTCACTGTGAGGGTTGCGTCATGAAGCTAAAAGCTCCCACCTCACGCTAAACTACCACTGCACTTATTGCGGGCATAGATAGAGGAGGGCTGTCGTACCCCACTTCGACTTTTGTGGGGTTTATCAGCCACCTCGAAAGTGCTGTCTCCAGCGTGGCTCCCGTTTTTGTAACGGTGCCGCAACCGTTGAAGAAGTTTGTGAACCTAGTGCTGCCGTTGATCCTGCCTTTGTAAAGAACCTGCTTTTCGAGTGCTCCAATGATAAGACTGTGCCCCATAGGATGGCCCTCCTTAACATCATTCTGCGGAAGTTCATGAGGCCATTTTTTCAAACTTCACCAGCAAGCTCACAAAGACCCAGGCAAAAAAAAAAAAAGCGTCTGAACTCCAAGCCGACATCATGAAAAGTGTTGAAAGTCTAAGTAGCAGTAAATGTGTGTGAATTGAGACTGTTCAATTAAATGAATGTATTATAGTCCGTTGCAGGTTAAGAGACGTTTTCGAGGGAAAGGAAGGCTGGGGAGGGGGAAGCAGACTGAATGCTGAAAAGAGGAGGAGGAAACTCTTTCCAGCGTTTTCTCTGCTTTTTCCTCCCCAGCCATCCTTTCCCTCGAAAACTTTTCTTACCTGTAACTTACTATAGTGAATTGACTCTTTAATAAACACTTATAATTATAAGTGCTATGTCGTTTTATAGCTTTAAAAAGAGTGCCAAAAATTACTTCTTATCAGACTCTCCTTGGTGCTAATTTGTGCATGTCATTCTGTCATTTTAACTTTGTAATTTATTTAGTATTGTATAAAGTAATCATTTCTGTATAGGCAGTTCTGAGTGTTTTGTATGGTCAATGCGTGACCGCTTTTGGTATGTCCGCCGTTGATTAGTTATTTCATGCATTTTCTTTATCCTTTTTTTTTCTACTTTTTTCTGCTGAATGATGTGTAGGGCTGATGTGCAATTCGCAACTTTCACGACCTATAGGGGGCGCGCTGGCGCCCATCAAAATGGCTGTCATCTGGATGATGGTCGTAGAACAGCAGTACAAGGCGCGGTCTGCGACGCGTAAGTAATTCTAGTGCTGCTTTATACGAGCAGTATTAGAGCCTAACTTTACTTTTTCACCCCAGAAACATGTAGGCAAGCACCTTTATTGTGAAGCCGATCATCCAGGAGCTAGGGAGCGCGATTCCAGCCCCGCGGTACCACCATCGCTGAAAGTTGCGAATTGCCTAACGATTCAGTGATGTGTGAGCTGGCTTGTCAGGCGGCGTTAGATCGCCTTTTGCTTCCTCAGCCTAGGCGCAAAGTCTGAATAAAGATATTTTTATTATTATTATTATTATTATTATTAATATTATTGTTGTTATTGTTATCATTTATTATTATTATTAAGAAGAAGAAGAAGAGGTCCCGAGAGCAGCCGGTCTTTCCGTGTGCTCTCCCCATTTTTAGCAAACATCAAATACTTTAGCGCCCGTCTACAGTCGGTAACCGACCGGAGGCTCAGGCTAAGGACCAGAGAACTTCGCAAGAACGATCACCACCCCAGACCAGGTCAGCAAGGTCTTTTGTGGCTCCGGCTCCAGGTCAGGCCACGGCGATTTCACCGTTCCAAGCTCTCGCTTCACTCGCTGTACGCCAGCTCATCTAGCACGTCATTCTTTGCGGTGTGCTGACTATGGTTCCTGTTCAATCTGTACAAACCGTCTGCGCTGTAAATGTAATCGCATGATCTATGACACCACTGGCTGAGATAGCCGAGCTGTGTCTGCTCTACTTGATCGCTTCTGTCAATCACCATTTCAGTTCCCAGCCAAGTGTGCGCTTCTGTCTGCCTCTGAGCGACTGAGCCTGAAAGATCCCTATCATTTCCACCGAACACTTTTGAGTCGTCGCCGGAGACGCACTTCTGTGTTTATGTGCAGTGTGGTGTCATCTCTACCAGGCTGCTTCCAGTAAGCCCGTACTTCTAGTATTCCGGCACTTTTGTCGTCGTCCTCTTTGCTGCTGCTTGGGAACTCGAAACTACAAAATGTCCCTGCCTCCCGCCTGTGGTGTATGCGATGTGCCCGTGCCGACGGATGGAAGACATATGAAATGTGCGGAATGTCATAGCGTCCTTCATTTGGGACAGTGTGCTTGTATCGCCGACGCTACCTTCACGACGATGGGTGCCTCAAAACGAGAGAAGTGGAGATGTAAGAGATGTCGCAGTGGTGACAATCGCTCGGGCGCAGGGACTGCGGACGCCGTCTCTCAAGACGACCCCCTCGATTTCTCGGTGCAGCTTGCCTCTATCAACCAAAAGCTGGATATGCTACTTTCTTTAAAAGAAAGTGTTGACACTCTTCTTACGCTGCCAGCAAAAGTCGACGCTCTCCTGGCCTTGAGACCCACAGTGGAATGGCTGCGGACTACCGTTGACGCTGTTGAGAAGTCAGTTACCTTCCTTAACGACAAGTATGGCTCCGTGGTGACAGACCTCGCAGCTCAAAAATAACTGACAATGAACATGGAGGCCGAAGTCGGGACACTTCGGAACACGTTTAAGGAGCAGGCTAATCCCATCCGCCTGCTTCAGTCAGAAATCAATGAGCTCGCCCAACAACGGCGTTTTCTAATATGGAAATTCAGGGCCTGCCCTCCACTCCAAAAGAAAACTTGAGTATGTTTTTTTGTGATCTTGCCTCGAAAATCGGCCTCCCCAATTTTAACCATCTAATGTTCTCTCCGCTCGGCGTCTACCCTCTAAGAAAACAGACAAACCTGTCTCTGCTCCATTAATTTTGGTCAGCTTTGCATCGGTTTCCCTGAAGGAACAATGGATGGGTTGCCGTGGGCGACTGAGGGAACTCAGCCACGCCGGACTGGTACCCAAAATATTTTTCAACGAAAACCTCTCTCGGTCTAACCGTGAGCTTTTCTGGAAGGCGAGGATGAAAGGAGAGGAGGAGCAGTACAAGTACATTTGGACGAAAACGGGCAAATCTATGCAAAAAAAACGACAACACAGCTGTCCTACGGATTGCCTCTGTAGGGGATATAGGAAAAATGGTCTAAACCCTGGCAGCTACATTTGCGCAGTAGAGTAACTTCTTGGACTTTCAGACTTCGCTCGACAAAAGAAAGGAGAGCACCTTTATATGTTTGCGCGTGAACATACGAAGCCTCCGCAAATACTGGGATAATTTTCGAATAATCGTTCGAAACATAATGTTTCATGCCGATACGTTTATTTTTACAGAAATCAATATTCCGGAGTTCATGCTGTGTCAATACACCCTTACAGACTACAATACCTTTTTTTCCACACGATCGAAACGCAGTGGCGGGGGGATTGTGGCTTATGTCCATCAAATATGGCAAGTCTCTCGCTTCGATTTAATATTTTCTCACACTGAGGTCCTTTCCCTAAAACTTGTGAATTCGAATTTCTCAATTTCTCTTCTTTGTATTTATAGGCCTCCTGCGGAAAGTGCTCGACTGTTTCTTGGTGAGCTTGAATCAACACTTTGTAATTTCTCCTCTATGCAATACCTTTGTCTGGTAGGCGACTTTAATATCGACAGATTAAACACAACGAACCCTATTGTATGTGACTACTTAAATATTTTATCTAATGCTGGTTTGGAATGTGCTATTTCGGCCCCAACTCGAGAAGAGATCTTAGGAACCAAATAAGTCTCTTCATGCATTGAGCACGTCTCCAGACGAACACCGAATGCTCAAGTGGAATCTTCTGCAATTCTCGAAAAGTTAGCCGATCACTACTTCGTGGTATGTCGACTAACAGATAATTAGCGTTCAAATCTGAATGTGGAGCTTCACGACAAGCCCAGGTTATTGATATTGTTTTGTTTGACAAATTGGTTGCCTCGTATGACTGGAAAGGCTTTCTAAGTTCAGTTAACACTACCAACGTGTATCCGAGGTTTGTGGAGGCTTTTAAAAACTTTACCGAATCTGCAAAACGAACTGTAAATTTAAACAGACGTAGAGCTAACCATCAATGGCTCAGCTCCAATATCCTTAAACTAATTAAGGAAAAGGACCTTCTTTCGAAACGATGCCGGAGGTCACTTAATAACAATGATTTGCGTAATGAGTTTCGACAAGTTAGAAATAAGGTAAACGCAGTAATTCGCTCTGCAAAGCGAAGATATTTCATATCAAAACTTGGGCAATCAAAGTTTAGCTCGGCTAGGACATGGTCGCTGATTAATCAATTTAGAGGTACTGGTGCTGAGCGTTCCATAACACACATATGTCATACTTATGTAACAAACTACGTGTTGTATCCTGCATGCTTTATAACACTAGAGCCTTTATACCAGTTGGTGTAAGGCTGCTGATGGCTCACGCACTTGCTTACAGTGTCATTCGGTACGGCGTAACCGTTTTTGTAAATTGTTCTGGTCGCTTGCAAACCAAAGTTGATACCCTACTGAGAGGAATACTTACTAGCGTTGCATATAATACACGTTTGTCAACAACTAGGGATATTTCCAAAGCTCTCCAATTGCCAAACCTCCGTTCACTTTATATTCAAACTGTTATATTACGCAGCTTTTGGAATAAGGATTTCAAAACACCGTCACTTTCGTCTCGTTCATTGCGATGCACCCATCTAATGTTGTTTATTATTGTTTATTTTTGTGCTCTAAGTGTGATGGTGAAAAAACATTATGTGTATGTACATGCTGTCCTCTTTCGCTGCTGTGGGGAGGCAGAGGCTCGTCAAGCAACAACTGAGTTGCTTTTTTCTCTGTCTCCCCTCTCCAAACGAAGAGAAATAAAGGGTTTGAGTGTGAGTTTCAAGGTGCCACGTTGTTGGACCCGTTATGGTAAATGCACGCGCAATTATTATGTTTCGAGTTTATTCAACGCTCTGCTGAAGAAGGAACTGAAATGTGTTAACTTGGATATTACTTAGTGCAAGCCTAGTACCAGTGTGTGCATAGTGAATTTGCAGGGCTATTATTTTTTTTTTTCTCTGGCCCCTTCTTCCCCAATGATTCTGATGACATTTCTATGTCTTCTGTTTTTTTCTTGTTTTTTTTTTACGTTTTTTTTACAATTATTTGCTTTTCTCATGCCATGTAGTGTCATTTTGTAACTGTTTCATTTTGCTTTCTCCTTTTTTTATGTGTATTAATTTGCTTATTCACTCATTGTTTTTTTTTTTACACTGTCTGATGAGATTTACGACTTTTCCTTCTACTTTTCTTTTCCTTGATATGTTTTTCCAGCATCGTGTTTCCATTTCAGTATAGTTCTGATGAAATTGTTTAGTTTTTATTTACTTTTTTTGCTATGATTAGCGACATTTTTGTGGTGACGTGCGGGCTGCGTGAGGGGCGGATGCTTGGAGTGGAGAGGAGAAACCGCCTCACTACTCCAGACGTTCGTCTGCTTCCTCTCGAGATCGCACTCCGCTCTTGGCTTGTCGCTGATTATACTTTCATTTCCATTGCTCTAATAGTTCTGATGACATTTATGTATACCTTTCTGTCCTGACAATGTTTTCCTTTGCGTCGTCGTGTTTTTATTTCTACTTTTGCATTTTCGCCGATCTTATTGTTTTTTTTTTATTTTCTAGGTTGTCATCACACAGGCCTTTTGCTGGCTTTGATGTGCCCATTCATATAGCATTGCATTCCTGGTGGGGAAATAAAATTATTATTATTATTATTATTATTATTGTTATTATTATTATTATTATGTGTTTGTGAAAAGCTTGTACTGTGTGCTATCTTTTATAAAAGAATATATACTTGAAATGTTTAATATTGAGAATAGCTTTTCAAGATGACTTTTCCCTCGTGAAATGGTCTAACCCTTCGTATTTATTAATCAACCTTTAAGAATGTCGTGCGCTCGCAACTGCGAGTGTGTAGGACGATGATTTCAGTCTCACATTCGTATCAGGCAGCATCTTTATGAACCTACAAATATGTTAACTATGCCCATAATCCACGCAATCGTATTGAGAGCGTTTGAAATATGCAAAAGAAGAAAGGGCGGAAAGTCGAGGAGAATCCAATTCACCGGTGCCACGGCCGTGAGTACAGCCTCCAGGAGCTTATTTCACGATACAAACTATCCTGCTCGGGAAAACTATCGCCTAACGATTCAGTTCCACTTGATGTTCCCTGCAAGATAGGTTTTAATAACATATTGTTTGTTTATTTAATAAGATTTGATATGTCTGAAGCAAACCTCGCCTAGACATGCCCGACACGCCCCGCAAGATTTCATTACGGCGTACGTGCAGACGCGCTTTTCTGTGGCGGGGCACTGGCGGCCCTTTGCGGGACGCTCGGTCCCTTCGAAGCGGTCACGTGATATTTTTGGGGACGCCCTTTCCCGTAGAGAGAGGCGGAGTGACCTGGTCGCGTGGTCTAGAGCGCACAATTAAAAACTCCTAAGTTCTTTTATAATGGCAATGGCGACCCCACCGCCTCGAGACTCCCGGTATTTAGGAAAACATACATAATTCGGGGGGTAGAAAAACAGAGTTTTCAACAGAGGCACTTAAACAAGTTTTCGTTATTATAACGATGTCAGGATCGTGCTCTAGAAACACAGCCTCGAGTTCAGACCTTTTATTGAGCACACTTCGCGCATTCAGATTGATGACCATGAGAGCATCAGGAAAAACCTTGGCCCGCAGTAGGTGGTGACTGCCTTAATTCATCCTCCAGATCCCGACTATCGCGGCACGGCCGTCGATTGTTCGATTCTGGGTCCCAGTAAAACATATGGCCGTCAACAGCCACTTTGTCATAAATCAACCGAACTTTGGAACCTCGATTCTTTTCATCACGTGAGGCTTCCCAGAGGCGTTTTCTAACGGTTTGAACATTTTTAGAAAAGTCTTCACCGACAGAAATGTTAGTGCCTATTACAGTTTCGTAGGATTGCCATTTTCTTTTTGTGGTCGTGGAGGCACACTATAACAGGTCGAGAGCTGCGAAGTTTTTTGGCAAGGACGGTGCATACGATTTATACTTCTGGGATTAACATTAACTTTTCAAACACATAACACTTAACTGATTCAGAAAGATCCGTTGCTGTTTCATTTTCTGTTTCATTTAAACCGAAGATTAGAAGATTGTTGCGCCTTGAGCGGTTTTCTAGATTATCAATTTTTTAAGTCAACGCTTGGATAGTATCCGCGAATTCCCGGGCCAAAGTCTTGCAGTTCCGCAGCGCTCTTAATTGACGATTCTAAAATCACCAAGCGAGCATCTAGATTTTTTTAAATTTTCGGTGCTTTCATTAACAGTTCTCTGGATAGATCGCTGATCTCGTTTGATGTCGTTAACTACTTTCACGTGCTCTTTCTGGCCGTAATGAATGAACGTCACTGTTTCTTCAAGAGAATGGTTCGGCACAGGGCTTAGCTCAACGTCACCACTTTAAAGCAGATGTTTTACAATGTCTAGGCCCTCTAACGTTATAGAAAGTAGTATGTGGGGGCACGGTACAACACCGAGGCCGAGATAATGACTACGTACACCGCAACTTTTGTAGCTTACCTGCAAGCAGGCGAAGACAAGTGGGTTAGGCATCGTGTCGCGAACCGTACCGTGCCCACCAATGGCACAGCGCAGTCCGTTCCAGTCTTTTATATAGCACACGGGGGTGTTGCTCTCGTTGATGCTGATTAGCCTGAAGTGACGAAGTTCAGAGCCGTGTCCACCGACGCCGATGTCTCGTAGATACCAACATCTCGTGCTTATGACAACGCACGTCCCACGATGCTGACGTCGGACGCGCGAAGCTTGAAAGGCGCTTGGGCCACGTCATGCACGCAGCCGCCCATCGCTCGAAAGAGCAGTACCTGCCAGCAGGCGAAGACAAGTGGGTTACGCATCGTGCCCACGAAGCGTACCGTGCCCACCACTTCAATGTGATGAAGCTACTCTTCATGTGTGTGAAACCGCAGCATATCTACGGTCCCAAGAATTTATGTGGTTTGGTCATGCTTTCCAAATGAAATGTTGTCGAGGCTTGTTGGCGTTACATTTTTCTTGGTGCCACAGTTCCAGGCGGCAGCTTCGTCGGTGCAAGCTGTGCCCGTCATTTTGTTCGAAAAGGCATGCTCAATCTTCCCCAAGATGGCCCCAACATGGCTACACACCTTTGCCTGGCCAGCCGTGCAGGAACAGCCTCCAGTAACCACCCGACCCGTGGTGTGCACGCATGCCCATGCCTTGTGTGGAGCAGCATTAAAGGACTGGGATCTCCCCACTTCTGCTTTAAAGTAGCCCAACTGGTCACTTATTCTGTGGTGAAGGACAGTTCGCACGAGGCCCGCTTCTGGTTTGAAGTAGCCCAACTGGTCACTTATTCTGTGGTGAAGGACAGTTCGCACGAGGCCCGCTTCTGGTTTGAAGTAGCCCAACTGCAGTGGTCACTTATTCTGTAGCGAAGGACAGTTCTCACGAGGCCGCTTGTTAGGTAGAGATACGACTCGAGGCTCTTGTCCACGCTGACCTCCTGAAAGTCGCAGGCCTTTGAATGGACCAAGCAGAACACAATATCCGGCTTTTCTATGCGTAGCCACCACTTCATATTGTCCTCCCACATTGGCACCTCTTTGGGATGCACGTAGGGCATAGATTCTGAGAGGAATAAAAAAGACGATCGATGCTTACGACTCGTGTATGTCCAAGTATCGGTCAACGTTGAATTTCCAATATAGGACAAAGATTTTTTTAGCAATATTTCACTTTGTAATTAAATTTTGTTCCTTAACAGATTTAGCATGGTTCATGTCTTTCCTGACACTGCTACTCAATAATGCGTTTGTGTCGCTCGTGATCACGTGGGGCAGAGTTAATTAAATGCTGCATTTTAACAATCCGTGCTCGCGATTGGCATTATTCAAAGCGGCTTGTTTGAACGGCGAAGTCGCCGAAAGAATTCCTATATCGCGTCTCTCTTTTTTTTCTTTTCTTTTATCGCTGTGCAGCATAAACTCGCCACAGGGTGATTTAAAATGCAGTGCGCCTGGCACATTTTTTGCTTACCTTGCATTGTAATTTTACCGAACTAATGGCTAATCATACAAAGTTGACAATCCGTTTTGTAGGAGACCCTTCACTCTCAAGTGAATACGTAATATATGTGCCTATTTTACTCGAACAGTAAGCTCTAGCGCAAGCGAGCACGGTCATGTCTACTTAGAAGCCTGCCCGACTCCCTGACTGCTGTGATTCCCGCCAGCTGAGATGACATTCGCAAACTACCGCGTAATGTAGCTCATGCCACTTAAGGCTGTTTAACTTGTCGTCTTCTGTAAAATGATTGTAGTCATCCTTCCGCCCCTCCCCCCCCCCCCCCCCTTTTTATTTCTATTCTTTGGGGCTATGATAGGTCAGTTCGGTGGGCACACCAGATGCTTACACCTCCCCCCCCCCCCCTTGTTTTTTCTTAATCACCCCCTTAAATAGCAACGACGCCTCTATTCTCAATAGAACAAAAGGGGGGAGCCCCCCGCCAAAAAAAAAAAAAGCCTTTCTAATATTAGTTCCTGAGGAAACCCCTGCATGGGCCTCCGCCTTTCCACCGAACTAACGCCCTGTCGTACTCACTTCTTTTTTCGGGTGCAATAAAGTACGAAGTCGCAGTTATTAGGGAGTTTTAGCAGGTCGTTTCCACACGAACGGTTCGCCCTCGAACGCATCGGCGACGCCACTACGCATGCGCGCGCGAGTCGTTCGGGACGTCGGGAGGCTCTTCTCGTTCGTTTCTCCCATTCCGGCCGCTGGAGTCGTCACCGCAACGCCGCCAGCACCGTTCACGACTTGGGTAAAAAAAAGATGGCGGTTGGTTCGGCGACTGCCTTCGCCGACCCAGCCGAGCGTTAGGCTTAGGACAGCGGGAGGAGATTTGCCGTCCTGTTAGTCTGCTTCATTTCAGAGGTTGAACAAAATCATTTCGAGGACTGCTCACAGTGGTAAGCGATCGTGAATGCTGTAAACTACGCATGCTAGTAAATGTTTGCGATCTGCAGGCAGACTCGCTGCCGTGGCGACCGCGAGCAGACGAAATGATTTGGTTCGACGGCACACAACGTGAACGATCGTTCAAGTTCAGGATGACGGAGACACACCACATACCTTTACGGTCGTTTAGATACTTTTTACTCCATATAGCTTCGTAGTTCTTGAAATTCCGACCGGCAAATGTTACATCGGCCGTCTTGTTTACATCAGTCGTACGCCGGAAACACGAGCCGCCACCACGGTGTCCGCCACGGATTTACACGTTGCAGAATATTTCACATGTTTACTAGAAGATGGCGCCACCGTTAAGCACTATCATCATCATCGTTTACACGGTCGCGCCAAGGTATACCTTGGTCGCGCAACTTTCACGATTCGCTAAAGTATGTCAAATTTCACGTACGGTTTCACGGAACGGACCAGCTGTACCGTTCGTGATTTCGGAACCGTGTGCTTGAAAAACGACTCGCTAAAACTCCCTATTTGTGCGACCTCAAATCTGCCCGAGAACATTTCGGGCGAGAGGAGTTTGAGCCTACTGCTTCCGTGATCCGAAGTCGCTCGACCGGAGCTCTTGCTACTACTCCGAAGCATGCTCTCAAAAGCGCGATGCTCGACCGTGTTTGCAGCCAGCGGTAACGCCATGCTCCAACTCCCCGGGGTCCGAGTCGCGCTGAGGTCTGCGGCACGACGGCAGTTCAAAGCATGAATGGCTCGATCTCGTGGTCCTAACGTCTTGATATCTTTTACTAATGTGAATGCTACGATTAATTGTACTACATTTCTGTAAACAAAATGATTACATAAGCTTACCTTCAAGTGCCAAGAAATCCAAAGCATCCCAGGCGTCGCTCGTGGAAACCTTCGCCGTGGCTCGTAAAAGAAAACAAGCTTGACAAAAATATATATGGCTTGTTAAGGGTCGGAAAGGCACACGAACCGATTAAAAAGGCTTCGGGATAACTACCCACCGACTGAAGGCGAAAATATGTTAGTAAAAGTCCACAAAACACAAAAAAGCGGAAATCTCCGACAGCATTCACGGGGTAAGACGACAACTTCTATTCGCAGCTAACGAACTTTCGGTAGAAGTTTCTGGTCAGCGAGCTCGTAGACAGGTTGCCAATACTTTACGAATGTCATCGTCACGCGAGATACTCTAAAATGCATCCACGTTTTCTAAAAAAACGAAAGTCCGTAAGAATGTTAAATGAGCTAAAGTCATTCGTCCGATGTTAGTTTTACAGAATTTTGTTTCTTCTTAATGTAATCTCCTCTGTCGAATTCCTGTCTCGTGTGAATTTCGCATTTCCTGTGTCAATTTCCTCTGTGGACGTGTCAAATGAAATGGCTTGCTCGTGGCAATACTTCTAATACGGGTTGGTCGAGCCGTGCATGCCGACCGCGATCCTGTTATCTGAAAATCTCGGAGAGAGGCGAAAAGTTACGAAATAAACTTCGAACGAAGCGACGCCACACGACTGTCCGCGAAGGGTAAGCTAGCTTGTTTTGAAATATTAGATTTAAATTCAATTGTTTGACCTTTCCTAACTGCGCTAAGATTCCAGCATCCATCATGGATGCTGAAATCTCAGCATCCATGGACCAAGAAGGGCCTTTTGCCCTATGACACCCTAGGACCAAGAAGGGCCCTATGACACCCTAGGACCAAGAAGGACCACCCTAGGACCAAGAAGGGCCTTTTGTCCTATGACAGTGCTCACTCAAAGCTTGTTAAAAGAGCCATCATTATGTCTAGCTGTACATCAGCATTAGAAATATCATGTGTTCACGAAATGGCGTCCAGTTTCCGCGACCAGTGTGACCGCCTTACTGCCGCAGGGTACCCCCAAAACTTGGTCTCCGCTGTATGTATGCGCTTGCTACAGAAGCAGAAAAATGGTAGAAATGAGCAGAGGCAAAAAGAAAAAATGCGCGTGCATGTTATCCCGTACCACCACGGCCTGTCCCATAACCTGAAAAAGGTGGCGGCCAGGTATGGTCTCTCGGTCGTTTTTTCAGCGCCTTGCAAACTCAGTAAAGTGTGCCTTATGATGAAGCCAAGCATGAACATCAACAAATACAAAAAGGAGCACAGCACGCGCTACATGGAATGCGCATCCGGTGTTATCTATGAAATTCCGCTTTCTTGCGGGCGAGTATACATTGGCGAGACTGTACGTTGTTTCAACCTGAGGGCACATGAACACTTTCTGTCGATAAAAAAACAACACAGGCGGACATCTGCCTGTACATTGTTTGAAATGCGGTTGTCATCCTGATTTGCAAAGGACACGTGTTCTCGCAAGAGCAAATGAGGCAACGGAAAGAAAACTCGTAGAAGCCTACTTTATTAAAAAGAAAGGTCACGACTGCATAAGCATGCAATCTGTTTCACTATCACACAGGGAATTTACTTTTTTGGATGGTCATGTTTAAACCTTATTTCGCCGCAAACTGATTGCTGCTGCTATATATACTGTTGCGTCTGCGCCAAATAAACAGTTGGAAGTCTGCGCTCCGTGTGTCGTACTCGTTTCTACCTCTGTCTTCGTCCTTTGCGCAGTTAATTTATTTCTACAAATTTCAGTACATAGAGATTAACGAGTTAAAAACAACTGGCTTTTTCATACGTAAAGTAACATTTATTGGAAATCATTACTCAAACTATTAATTCATTCCGCTCATGGTTTGGAAAGAAAAGCAGGGGAAATAAGCTACACAGTGTGTAACATAGCACGTCTGTCTGCCGCTGTAAATAGTCGCATTTTGGTCTTGTCCACGGCAGGATTTGCAGCGCAACTTCAAGAGCGAGCAGCTAGTTCAAGAGCATGTGTGCTACTGACAATTATTTAGAAACCCGTACGCGTTTGATCGCAGCTTTTATTTATAGAATAGAGCTGAAGTCATAACAAGAATTAGTGGTAACAAAGGACCTCACAAAGTCGGGAGCCTGCCGTAAGCGTTCACTTCACTTTCGTCAACTATATATAATCTGAACCTTTCTTTCTTTTTCCTTTTAGGGTCATAAATCAGAACTTCTAATCAGAAAACCAAAACAAAACCCAAAGAAACTAAGGTCGGTACGGAGAATAATACTTGACCCTACATGCTTGCGCTTGGGGCGGGAGATGACGTCGGGCAGGCGCGCTTTGTTTGCACGGCGTCCTTTTTTGCTAGGCGGTTGCTAGGCGCGACGTCACTCCGGAGGGATGAGTCACAGGGCTGCGAGATATCACCGGGGACAAAAGATGGGGCACCGGTAATCTAGCCTGCGCCGCTGGGAGTTTGGCAACCGGGAAGTATTTCGGAATTTCAAACCCCCTCTCAATGTGCTACCCATGGAACTCCGTAACGTGTCATTCCACTGACAGCGTTCCTCGTTAATGCAAGCGTCTTCTTCTCTGGGCTCATGAGTTAAATGCTCAGACTTCTGTGTCTAAAAGATCTCCAAAATTATATTAGTTTAATTCCTTTTTCATTTCTCAAAACGACCTCCGCGATAACCCTCTTAGCTCATCCCCATCTTAGTAGAAATTCAACGCCGCGAGCAGCGCCATCAGCTAGTGGTACTGAGAAACTGAACGCTTCATTCCTTGGCTCTTTATCTCTTGCAAATGCATAGTTTTGTTTGCAAATGACCAACAACAAAAGGCTCATTTTTTCAGTTTTGTTGTTAGAGATCAGTAACTAATGACCATGTGCTTGCATACAGAGATCACGTAGAAACGAAATACAATGACAGTGTACGAGAAAATGGTTTAAAGCAAGTTGTAATTGCGAATTTGGTGTGACTTACCCAAAGTGGAGTGGCCTAACGAAAATGCCCCCTCAGAGACTGTGGCGCCTCTGGTGACAGCCTTTGAACCTGTACCAATCTTTCACCGAAGTTTCGTGACCAGTAGCATATTGAAGGACTTTTATAGCACTTGTGAAATAGAGGTAATGATGAGGAACTGAAAGGAACATTAGCTACTTCTCCAAAAGAAGAAGAAAGGGCAGAAAGGAAGACAAAGAAGCTAACCTTGGGTATTTTGTCCCGGTTTGCTACTTTGTTTTGGGGGAGAGGGGTGAATGGATTGAAAGAGAGAAGAAAAAAAAGAAAATAATGAAATTATAGAAACAACGTAAAAATGACAATGTTCGAACACTGTAACACTGCGCTATTCACCAACAATGAAGGTCATCTTCTATAGACCTTTCCAATGTTTACAAAATCACAGTCCAGCGTGCGATCTTCACAGCCCAGCACGTGCGTGTTCGTCGCTTCGGAATGCGAGCAAAGCACGCGCCATACGCACGAACGCTCAAAATGGCACCGGCCACAAGCTCGTTTTCGGAAAGGTCTATAAGCATAAGTCCAGGCGTGTTGTTCTTAAAGGGGCCATGCAATCATATTTAAGCATCTACCTTTTTTGCAGTTTCCACGTCTCTTGAAGTTCGGGAAAGTCAGCGGGCACGGAGAGAGTAACTAAATATCAGTGCGTCATATTTTAACCGGACGACGCAGAAACCTCCTCCACCGACGAGGGCGACCCGCGGTACCAAAAGCGCGCAAAATGTGACGTCTTTGGTCCTGGGCTTACTACTGGTCAGAGCCTCTAAAAGCTTCTTTTTAGTCGAACCACAAAATATAAGTTGCGCGAACCGTTTCAATTATTTATAAAAGTAGTTTTTGTTCAGTATTTTAGATCAGAAAAGAAACGAATGCAGTTTATAAAGTACGGAAACGAGAAATGACCCGTCGACATTCCCGCCACCGAGCGGTGGAAAAGGCGGCGCACACTAGAAAGGAGTAGTGGGATCACGCGCCGACACGGAAAGGTCCCGGATGTACGCGGCGGCGCTGCGGTCGTATGGACAGGATGATCCGACCAGCTCCGAGCGTTCCGAAGGCCTTCGGCGAGAAGCTTTGTCTTGGGGTTTGGCCATTTCGCGGTATAGCAGCGCGAAGTGGCTCCCATTTCGAACTGATCTTTACCCCGTGTTTGCTGTCGTTTGTGGCCAATGAAGTGTCATGCCGAATTAGTGTTTAATCGCGCAGCAAATGCAATGAGAGCCGCCCCGGCTGCCTGCTGCATACAGCCTATCCAAAACAAGCTTTAGTGGCGCCCTCTCGCGCCGTCGAAACGGAGTGCGGCAGCCGTGAGCGCTCGTGATGAGCCCACTACCCCTCCTCTAGTTCACGGCCACTCAAGCAACCAAGGACGTCATGAGGGAGGTTATTTTTTGCTTGTTTTTGTAATTTTCATTTGCCTATAACTTTTAAAATAAAGCGAATTTCGAGAAAAGAAAAGTTTTACTAAGTGACTACGTTCAGTGCGTTCAGGATTGGTGCAAAATAAAAACCAGTAAAAAAGTCCTTGCAGGGCCCCTTTAAGAATCTAAAAAGTGCTTTGTGGCCTTGGCTTCTTTGTGTGGATTGCCCCAAGTACAAACCACCTTAGTCACGGAGAAGGGTCGGCTGTCTAGGCATGCTAGCGTGTTTTTGAGTTGTGTCCATTCTGCGTCGTAGATGACACAATCACACAAGATGTGATGAATTGTTTCAATGGAGTCACAACTTGGGCACTTGGGTGTTGTGACTTGTCCAATCCGATGAAGGAACTTGTGTGTGTATGCTACACCTCTGTCTGCCGTGGCATATCACTTGGAGTGTGGAACAAAACTTCTCCAAAAGCTTTTTTTGTAACGCTGTGAGGATATTGAGATTAGTCCAACCATTGAATGCTTACACTAGATGCGCATAACATAAGCTGGTACAGAAAAGCAATTTATAAATGTTGAGTTTGATACCTGTCGGTAAAATGATTATGTATTTAACGCTTATTAGTTTTTGAAAGCTTACTACGAACGTGTAGAGTAAGCTCATTACAAGACATGTTTTCAGAAAACAAATACACCGAGGGTTGTTACACGATCAACAAAGTGAATAGCAGCAGGGCCATATTTGAGGGGAACGGACACGTTTAGTTGAGTTCTTTAATGTAATTGAAATATTAGTCTCGCTGTTGCTAGCATTTATATGAAAAGCGTTTTTTTTTCACCCCAAACTTTTAATATTAATTTTTAATTTTGAAAAGTCACTGTTTTGTTAATAATATGCTCACCGCTTGTATCTCGAAGAATCATACTGGTAATTATTTTAACGCTTAACTTGCCGCTTACGCAAAAGAAGGAGTAGAAATTTTTATTTTAAAAAAATCTAGACGTTTGTTTTTATATTTTAATACTAGGTTTTGTACTAAGTTGGCATAATGTCTACCTGTCCTTAGATAAATATTGCCTAACACGGCAACGGCTGAGCAACAAAATATAAAGGGGAGGGGACAATTTTCTTTGCTAGATTAGCGGGAACGCGACAGAACAGCACACGACAAAACAGCACGCGGCAAAACAGCACGGTCAAAACAGCACACGTCAAAACAGCACAGCGTAAAACAGCACGGCGACAAAACAGCACGCGTCAAAATAGCACGCGACAAAACAGCACAGCGTCAAAACAGCACAGCGACAGAAGAGCACATGCCAAAACAGCACGGCGTCAAAACAGCACGCATGCAGCAACTTCGAGCGCGCTCTTCAGCTCTTTCTGCGCAAATAATTTCGAACCTCCTTGACCCATTCATTTATTGTCGCTAGGTTATATATATATATAAAAAAAGATTGCCTATTTCAGTGCTTACCAAACTCCGCCACCTAACTTCATTATAGCATCTAATGTGGCTCTCATGGTGACAAGTTGTTCTCTTCGACAAAAAAGAGCGCACTGAAAGTCAATTATCGTGCGGCGATTTTACGGATTACAATATATAGGGCAGTATTTGCTTTACCTTTTGAGGACAAAAGTCATATATTTTTGGTTTTGAAAGAGCGGCGACCAGTTGGACTCTTATCTTCCACAAGTTGCCCTTCGTCGAATTGCCCTATTACGAATTGACCCGTCGACGAGTTGGCTTTCGACGAATTGGCCTAGACCCTCAATTCCTTTACAGTGCCTACTTTGACACATGCATTTTTTAACTCCATACGCTATATTTAGGGTTCATCGTTTTTGGCTTAAACCAAATAAAACCAGTAAACGTACGCCGAATTCATTTTTCCGAATTCGTTTTTTACTGAAAAAGGTCAGTATTTTGGAGGTCGTTTGGAGGGGGGTGGTGACTCATTACTGATCGTATCACCACTTCATTTCGCAGTTTTCATATTTTCTTTGAGATAAATTCAACTTTCAACAAAAGCTCCAGGGGCGCAGGTGTCTTCAGGACGAAATCTGGGTTTTTGGAATCCCGGACAAAAGCTCACCGGACAAAAGCTCACCGGACAGAAGCTCACCGGTCAAAAGCTCACCGGACAAAAGCTCACCCATGTTTTCACAGACCCGGAAAAAAGCTCGCCAGAAGAAAATTTTATGTTGGTATTAACATGAGTGCGGACAACTTAGGTGCATGTGTTCGACACTCAATTGCAATGATAGCTTAAATGTGACAGGCGCATTTTTTTTATTAGTCGAAACAAGTTTATTTATCGATTGATTAAAAGTGAATGCAGTCCCCTACCACTTCCAGCAGTCTTGGTGGATTTCGGTGTACCTGGAACCCCTCGCAAATATTTTTTAGACGATTTTGCAGGGGCAGAGTGCTTTTTTTGCACCCGCTTCACTGGGGACTCACCTCTCCGGGCTTGTGTCAATGCCGTGGCAAAGAGCGCTTGATCTTGCTGTAGCCATTCAATTAGCCTCCAGAAGCCTGGATGGGCGTGACCAACAAGCTTCTGGATCCTGTAATTCCATTCTTCGCAGGTGTTGTTCGTCCGGTCTTTATCTTGAAGAGTGGCGTCGTACATATTCCGCCGTTCCAGGGAAACTCTGGTCGTCTTCGGCGCACAGTCAGGCAAAAGGAAGAATTCGCTCTGGGTGCCGCCGCATAAGGAGCAGAAGTATCACGGATGGGGCCTTTGACATACGTGCAATCAAAGTAGTCCAGCAGGTCGCCGATGTCACCGGTAGACTTTTCCCTGATGTAGGTTAGTCCTTCCAGCACAAGCTGTGGTGGAAGGAACGCCAGCCTATCCAAAATCCCGCACAGCTTTCTAAAGTGGTCATCTGTCTTGTATTTGTCCAAAAGGCCCTACTCCCGTTCCTTCAAAATATATGTTTTTTTTTTTTTTTTTTTTTTCAATTCGCAACTCGATGGTTTGTATAATACAGCTTTGCTTCAGTTTCCCTTTCGCACCAACCTGAGATAATCCTTGATTTTAAATACATTTACGACGCAAGATGACGGAAACAATTTAATTTTCTTAGCCATTTACTTCAAATAGTACCCTGAACCCCCAAAAAACCAATGAATTAGTAATGAAGAGACATTCTGCCCAACCTTTATGTGCGCGTTTAGCGTGACATAAGTACAATAAAAAAGCGAGGTCACCAAAGGGTAACTTCGCTTCGGTTACTCTTCGGGTTCAAAAACTTCGGTTCGCGAAGTTTCTTGGACGTGGCACAAGGGTGCCACGTCAAAAAAAAAAAAAAAAAAAAAAAAAAAAAAAAAGATCTTATCAGCTGCACTCAGTTTAGATGACCTAAAGTTTGGTACTAAATCGTTGCTTCTCTGCCTGTTGTGGCTTATCCGTCCACACCTTGGCATAGAATGGGGTACCAGTTCTCCGAAAAATGGTGCAATGTCTAAATCTAAAACATCCGCACTTTATCCCAGCCCGTGTTTCGCCCGGGTAGCCAAAAAAAATGAGGTGAGCTTTTGTCTGGGTCTGTAAAAAAACGGGTGAGCTTTTGTCCCGTGAGCTTTTGTCCGGTTACCGGGTTTTTGCACCTGATAGGGATGTGTGTGCCGAATTCTTTGTCCAAAGAAGAGAGTTTAATAATGAACTGAACAATGAAGATCAAGGACGTCTGTAAATGCCGCACATTTTTTTTAACAACTCTAGCTTCCGTCTACTAGAGGAGGGCATAAATACGATTGTTTTGTTGTCGTTTCTGTGGTCGGCGCGAAGTTATCACCTCTCGCAGAAGTGAAAATGGGAAAAAAAACGCACTGAGTACAATGCTTGCGAATTTCTGGATTTTGATATTTTCCTCTCCGACCGAAGTTGTAGTGAAGATCATGTTCGTCCTGTGTACAAATACGAGCACACGACGATAATGTCAGATCACGATAGGACCTAGTGCGTCTTGAAGAACAGGTCCGGTCGGCTGCCACAGATTGCAACAAATAAGAAAACCAGTACATGGTTTACTCACTATATATTTCAAACAAACGCTTTTAAAAACTATTGCATTTTTGTCAGTATACTGGTTTTCGTCAATAAACCGAAAAGAACCGAGAAGCTTATGAGTCTAGAAATATACATCGCAATAAACCGAAAACTTCTGTTTGGAATTAGAAACTAAAAAGTACGCCGAATTTCAAAATAATAAAACCGAAAAAGCCAAACCCTAGCTATATTGTCAATGTCCTGTTTTGACGCTGTACTGTTTTGACGCCGTTCTCTTCTGTCACTGTGCCCTTTTGACGCGGTGCTGTTTTGATCTGTGCTGTTTTGACGCCGTGCTGTTTTGGCACGTGCTCTTCTGTCGCTGTGCCGTTTTGACGCCGTGCTGTTTTGTCGCGTGCTATTTTGACGCGTGCTGTTTAGTCGCCGTGCTGTTTTGACGCTGTGCTGTTTCGACGCGTGCTGTTGTGACCGTGCTGTTTTGTCGCGTGCTGTTCTGTCATGGTGCCTAGATTAGCATGTGTATATACTCGTGGTATATAAGAACTCTGTTGGAACGCACTCCAAATTGATCGTGCCACTGGCCCCATTCTCCAAAGCGCTTATCTCGGGGAGTTTCTCGGGAAGCTGCTTTCAAAAGTCTAGCTCTGATTTGATAAGATAAGGGCCGAAAACGTTTATCTGTTTACCATCGTACTCGAGCCTTCGCGCACGCAGCTTGGAGCAACTGGGTTACTGTCTCCAGTGTGCCTAGATTTGAGAGTTTTCACTTGCTCTCTCGGTGTCACCTGTTCTATGGGTCACTTTTGGAATACAAGCTGCAAGAAAAACGAGAAAGCATCGACCGTCTGCAGGTGTCTGCAAGCTTTGCCCAGCCTCGCCTCCCACTGCCCTCCTCGCCACGCGGCAACGCACACACGCATTAAACTACGCTGTCTACGCATTAAACAGCTGGTCGGGACGCCGCCAGTATCGCCTCCGGCGACAGCGTGACAATTCTATGACGTCATCACGCGGAAATGGAGGAACCGCCTTTCTGGACGCGGTAAAAATACCGGCCGGAGACGCGTTCCCGGCCCCCTACCCAAATCGAGTAGCAGGTGTCTGTCAATAATTTGCCAACGCTCCTCGTGGTTTCAGTTGCTCCCTCTCTGAAATGTAGGCTCGTTAGCTGCACCCCCCTCCCCCCCCCCCTCCCTCCACCCGTCTGCGTTCCGCAGAAGTAGTGGTCCAATAAAGCGTAATAATGTCGATGCCCAGACTCTCGATAGGCACGCGTCCAGATTGCGGTTTCTGCAGGGATTCCCAGTCAGGCAATCCAGATATAGTCCCGAGTCCGACTCAACGGTACGAGAGAGGCCATGGATCTCGATGAACTTAGGAGCAAGTACCGGCGAGAATTCGTCGCCGCCGATTATCCGGGCTTGGTTAGTGCGCACAGCTTCCTGAGACACTTCCACCAGAGAGAACTTCACTCGATATTTGAATCCCGTAAGCAATTCTTAATTGCCTTTGATATCCGTTTTATCGGGGTTTCTGACTTAAACGTACCCCGTAGATTCGCCTTTTCTAAAATGCGAGTGCGGACTACTGTGAACGTAACCTCGAATGTTAAGAGTACTTGAGGCTGCAGATATAAAGCCATAACGGTAATTTAATTCTTTGTTACGTAGTGAAATCACCCGGGAAATGGAAAGCGAGATAATGAGCCGCGGATATTCGGGGCTGTGGCCAACTGTACTCCTAAGATTTAGATGGAAGGATGGAGTCCGCAAATGATTCGAGAGACTGTGCAGGTGAATGTATTCTGTAAGAATAAGCGCGCAAACGTTTAAACCAGTACAGTTAACTGGATAATGTGTAAGCAATTCCAGATATAATGTTTACGAGGCTACAAATCGGCGATAAAGTGCGAGCAACCATTAAAGATGCCTAAAAGTCCTACTACTTCCTTTGTTTGGGGTTACTACTTTGTCCATGCACGTATCCCAGTCGTTATAACTTAAAAGATACACAAAGTGCTGGTTTTTTTTTTGTTTTTTTTTTGTCATTCTCTAAAGAAAAAAAGAAAAACAAAACTCAAAAGGTGGACTGCTGACTGCAGGGAAAGCAGTGGTAGTCTGGCGGAGGACGATGCGGGGTTTATACTCGGGACAACTTTTATTGGCAGTGCAAGTAATGGCGCGGGCACGCGAGCCCTCCCCCTTTTCGGAGCGCTGATTAAAGCTGCGCGCTCGTTCTCTTAGGAAATGCGAAGAAAAGTTGTCTCCGAGTGATGCGATTGGACGTCACCGAAGCAGGAACGGACGGTGCTCGTCCCGTCGTGATGTCTTGAAAAGCAGCGAAGCAACCAATGTAATGTGACGTGCTTACGCGCATCAAGTGTTTGCGTCAGATCAGGCTTCCTACGGTGTACGTGCCGTCTAACGAGATTTGAGAGGATGATTGACAGAAGAATTACTCTGCATTTCTTTTCAGTGCCGGACAGGAAACGAAGCCTACTGGACGTTGGTTGCGGGCCCACAACCTACAACGTGTTCCCAGCCACGAAACGCGCGCAGGACGTCGTGCTCAGCGATTACGTTCTCGGGAACAGGCTGGAGGTGGAAAAATGGCTGAAGAATGCTCCCGACGCGCTCGACTGGTCCTGCTATAGCGAGTCTCTGGCGAGGCTGGAAGGATTCAGGTAACGAGATTCTGATTTATAAAACAACCCTGGGTATCGCGTTAAAACGTGCTCTGTACTTATTCTATTCCGTCAGAGTATCACTAAAGGTTAGTTTGTTGAGTCCCCCTTTCCCGACTCAGCATTGGTATGGATAACACGCCTTGAAATAACTAATTCTTTAGTGGCTTCCTTCTTACCCCCATGGGGTGACTTCAAACGGCGTGTTGATTTATACCGTGAGGCAATACTTAGACGTTTCCCAGTACTTCAGCCTAAGACAATGGAAAAATAAAACAACGGGTATGTGGACACACCGTGTGTGTATGTCCGTTATTTCTTATTTTCTCTATTTGAAATATAGAAGTTATTAACCAGCTTGCCTGAGATTTTACTCCTTCATGGGCATCCTCTTTGGTTACATAGAACGAATAAAGAAACGAACTTGTCATGTCTTGTTTTTTTTCTGCGTACCCCGACTGCCACCCGCTTTTTGGCTCATTTAGACATCCTATGCTTTGTCACTCGGACCGGTTAAAAGCTCCTTACGCCATCCGGATGGATGGCGTATTGAGCAAACATGTATGAAGCCACCGGCAGTAAGCGGCTTGTCCCTGGAAGTGAGCGCTAGGCAAGCTTTGTCACCCTTCCGAGTGCTGGTTCTAAAAGCGTCGAGGGCGCTGCATTTTCGCTTGTCACCTCAAGAGAGCCTGCTTGTTGTGCTGTGAGAGCGCATACAGACGCGAGAAGTATCATGAGAAGCCATTTAATGTAAACATTTTGAGATTCTAGCTGATCAAGTGTGCATATGTCCCAAGTTCTAGCAAAACTGACAATTGGGCGAGTTGGTAAGAGTAAGAGTTGGCCGGTTTCGTGTTGAGTGAAAGAAGCGCCAGGCCCACGGAGGGGCATGCCTGCACGAGCAGCAGCAGCATCATATGTATTTTCTTTTCAAGAGAATCAGTTGCTTGTCAGCGCTTGTCCTGTGTTTTCTCCTTTGTCTGTCCTTGTCCTAGTCTCGCTGTAAGTTATAATGAACTCTTACCAACTCGCCCAATTGTCCATTTTGCTGAATGTTGTTTTTTCCGCCCGCCACAAGCTCAGCTCTGTCAACAAACGCGCGAGAAATGACGATCCTACGTCTCACAGCGGCTGCAGCATCAAACACGGAATGCAGTTTGTCGCCTGCATAGAAGGCGTGGTCTGCAAGATTCCGTTTTCCTGCGGGCGTGCCTACACAGGACAGATTGGGCGTTGCCTCAACATAAGACTACGAGAACACCAGAGTTCTATGAAAGGAACCGCTCACACACATCTCGCAACGCATTGCCGAGATTGCGGATGCCAACCCCTTTTTAACAACACGACAGTGATGTTCCGACACAACCAAAAACTACCCCGAGAAATGATGGAGACGTGCCACATAACACAAAACGGACCCTTGTGTGTGAGCCAGCCCACAGTGGCTTTGATGAAGAGCGAGATCGGCTTTTTGGATCTCGGATAACTTGGCCGGTTTCGTGTTGAGTGAAAGAAGAAGCGCCAGGGCCACGGAGGGGCATGCCTGCACGAGCAGCAGCAGCATCACATGTATTTTCTTTTCAATAGAATCAGTTGCTAGTCAGCGCTTGTCCTGTGTTTTCTCCTCTGTCTGTCCTTGTCCTAGTCGCGCTGTAAGTTATAATGTCCCAAGTTCAAATGCCTCATTTCCGGGATTTAGTTCGGAGCATAATTATTAAAACCCACTCAAAGACACCGGAAAGTACGGACCAAAACATCGACTGAATGCACTAGGAAGCCCAGCAGACTTCCGGGGCAAGCATCAACTTCCGGTAGCTTCACTTACGCCCTGCTCGGAGAGCGGCTATGCGCCGTCCTACCCCCTAGAATAGAGATCAGTGGGAGAAACGTTTCGGCCCTGTCGCTTCATCTTCTTTTCGTTTCGTTTTTCGAGCACGTCGCACGCGTTGTTTAATAAACGTTGTTGTCATGATTGAGCTTCAACGGCAACGAAGCCGCCTGTAATTCCGCCTCCCAGTCCAAACGTGCAGATCATCTCGGTTGCACTGACCTTTCTAGCAGTAATTTTGTCAAACGAGCAAACGAAGCCGTTAGAAGCAGCGAAGTTCCGGAGCAGTGCCAGCAGCGTTACGTACGCTGGGCTAAGATGGCCGCCTCCAGATTGCGGAACAATCGTGTTGACGTAGACGACGTTATGGCAACCGCGGAAACCGCGTTCAAGACAGGCAGGTTTTGCCGTTGGGTTTTGCTGCCGGGTGCTGTGTCTTCTATGCTGAGTTCGTTCGGTTTTGTTTTACGCCGAGTTCCAACCGGCAATCAACATGGTTTTGTATTTCTGCGTGTCAGAAACATAGCAGCAACATCGCGATGGCAGTGTTGTGTGTTGTGAACGAAGACTGGAATTGTCGCCGATGTGACCGTGTGTTCGCCTATCAGTGGTGTGACAGCAAGATGAGATGATGTAAACTGTCGGGCGTTGATGCCGCTGGTCGGGTCGTGATCGGAGGGGGAAGGGTGTCGCAAGTTGTCATTCTGCTTCTTGAGGGTTTACGGCGCAATCGATCGACCTGCGGATATTCATCTTGGAACGCCGTTCTGAACCGTAGCTCCTATCGTACAATGGCCAATGTGACTGTCGGCTGCGATGTCCTGTTGACCCCTCCGCGAGAGGTATTGCGGCACAATAATTTGTTGGCCTAGTTGGTCAACCTAGTTGTTTGTCCTTGTCTTTCGCGCTTTTTATTTTCGCAAGAGTTATCGCGCTCTGTGTGACGGACTGAACAGTCTCGAAATATGATAAAAGAACGTATATTTACAGTCTTGGAATTTTAGCATTAAGGAAGCATGCTATGTAAAATCGACACAAAAAAACTATTCTTCATTTTGCGGTTTAAATAATCTACGGCTCCTCGAGAAAATGCCCTCCAAGTGGCGTGCTAGGATGAGTGCTAAAAGTTTTCGAGCTCACCACGGCGTAGCTCCGTACACTTAACACCTGCCGCAAGTCACGGCTTTGACGGCAATCATGTTGATCGAAAAACGATTTCCCTGGCTGTGAAGCATCGCTTCCAGCTGAGTGAATACCCCCTCTACACAAATTAGTTCAAAGGGACAATTGCAGTGGCACTCGAACTGCACAAATAGAAAAGCAAATACTACGATAGAAAAACTGGCTACGACATGCCGTGCGGGGAAGCAAACACGTGGCATGGAACCGCAGTGGAGCGGCTTGTTTTATTGGCTTTAAAATAATTACGGCATGAGCGCTTACTCTTTACTACGAGATTTATTCCCTGAGCCGTTCAAAACACTTTGAGAGGTGTAACATTACTGAAAACACACACACACACACACACACACACACACACACGCACACACGCGCACGCACGCACGCACGCACGCACGCACGCACGCACGCACGCACGCACGCACGCACGCACACACACACACACACACACACACACACACACACACACACACACACACACTGGGAATACTAATTTTAGAGCGCAGCTCTTAGGCGCCCTTTTCCGGCTTGAGCGGCTCGCCGTCGGCGTCGGCGTAACCGCGCGTTGCATTATGGAAAGTTTCCCATAATGACGTCACGTGTGACGTCACGAGGGTCACAAGTGACGTCACTCGTAACCGTGCGTTGCATTATGGGACGTTTCCCATATTGACGTTACATGTGACTCACGAGTGTCACGCGTGACGTCATGATGGTCACTAGAGTCACGAGTGACGTCACGACCTTCATGTGACCTTCACGAGTGACGTCACGAGGGTCACAAGTAACGTCATGAATGACGACATGAACGCTCTTGTAAGCTGTGACGTCACGAGTGACGTCTCAGGTTACAAGAGCGTTGCTCCCTTTATGGCCGATTCACACGACGGACGGATCTGCAGACGGATTGATCACGTAACGAACGACATGTCCGTTGTTCGTCCATCTCTTAAACGTATCCACACGAGGGAAACGACGAGCAGACGCCAGCAAGAACGGACCGAACCTGTTCGCCACTCCACAGTGCCACGAAACTCCAACATCGCACCGTGGCACAGCTTTCCAAGAGAGAAATCGACGTTTGCTACCGCGATAAAGAATCGTACGCCGCTGTTACGTACATATCGAGACAAAACCCCGGGACAGGCTTCGCGCGAAGCGCCACTAGCTTTACTAACCTAAGGCATGACAGTGACACAGGCATGGTCCTGCTCGAGAAAGGTTCGGCGTAGAAGCGACGAAGTTCTGGGCTCACGGAGGGGCGTTTGGAGATGCTTTCACGCAATCCGCGCTCGTGCACAACACTCAAGTGCACCACAGCCACAAGAAAGGTCTTGCTCGGTGAAAGGTTGATTGGACGTACTGTGCAATAACTATTGCGGCGTGCTAGGCGAGTTTCGACGGAGCCTTTTTCACACGGACCCGTAGGAGCACCGGAATCGACGTCGCGTCAGTCGTTTCTGCAGTTTCTTTCACGCGTGGAACCAAGAATCACGCGACAAAATGAACCAGCGAACGCACAAAACATGGCGGTGCGCCATTTTTGATCAAATCGCCCTAAAAAAAGAAAAACAAAAAAGCTTTGTACCGTTGCCAGACTAAACACTTTTCATAAGCTAATCTCACGCCAGAAATTCCAGAGTAAAAAGGCGCTCGACTTTAGCAGTCCAGGCGTCCGCGGACGAGGCGCGGATCGCAGGAATCGGTGACGTGCCGGTCATGTCGTACACGGACCGTGAACGAAAATCGCGATTCGGTCCGACGTGAATCGGCTGTTAGGAAGGACTATGTAGACCCTTTTTTCTAAGAGTATGCAATTGAAGCTTAAGTGATAACTTCGTAGAAATTAATGGGCTTTGACTTTCACTTTGATGGCCCTGCTGCACGGGAGCTCTCAACTGTCGTTGAGCCAAGGACAGCTGACTCAATAGAAATCGGCCAGAGTTACACGGCAGCGCCGCATATTACTGAGTCACCAACGATAGCTCAACTCAACTGACTTTTGACGACAAAGGTCAAGATGGCGGCGTCTGCTACATTGGCAACTCGTCGGTCAGCAGTAGCCACGAACCTAATATTTTAGAACGAAGGGGAGGTATGCAGACAGAACCGTAGCAGCAAATATTTTGTGAGCGGGCATGTTTGAGGGTCGGACCGGCCTTTATACTAATAAAAGCACTCCGCAGAACCAGACTTGTGCCTATCTCAAATACTCTACTCAAGATACTGTATCTTAAATACTTTTTGAAGTATCTTGGTATCTTGCAAATACTTTTGATCGAGAGTATTTAATACTCTATTTTAATAACATTTCTGAGTATCTTCTAATCATTATCTCAAATACATTTTTGACATTCCGCCATTTTCCGAGTTCTTTGCTATGAAGTGACGTGGGCGTGGCACGAGCAAACGCGAACATTCTTTCGAGCAACTAAATGCCGTCGCTAGCATCGATTAGCTACGGTGATTTTGATTGAGCTTGTGAAAACATCGCTCTTTTGCCGATTGTGACTCATATTTCAGCCCAAAGTTCGTACAATGAAGGTTTTCACCTTGCCTTTCGAAAGGCGCCTTTTTTTCTTTTTTCCCCCAAAAAACTCTTAAACAAAGGGTGGTCTTACGGAAGTAAAGATTGCCACCCTGAGGCGCAACGGAGACTAGGCAACGACCTACGACAGCAATGCAGACTTTAGTGACAAGAAAATAACAAAAAAAGAAAACGATAAATGGACACACACACACAAAACAAATACATATTTGTTTTGCTTTTTGTATATTTGACAACGCTACGGCAAAACATTGAGGTTTTCTTTTGTTTCTTTTCTTTTTGTCGTCAGTCCATCACTTATTGCTCTGGCGAACACTGTCCGTAAGCGAACATTGATAAGCAGAGAACAGGGCAGAAAACGAACTACGAGCCGGATGACCTCTCAAAATGCCAACAAAGCGTCCCCCAACGTTGAGTGCCTTTCTGAATGCAACCTACTTGAAGAAGGTGCGACCACTGCCGTGGCTATTATGTGGCTTCTCTTTGTTATCCATTCACTCATATCCGTATCCCAAGTTCGTTTATATTAAACTCCCCATACAAGGAATATAGATTGTAGTTAAACGATGCGTCTAAGGTGCGCCGCAGGACGTGATATTCAGCGACCCGTTTGTTTCCCCCCCCCCCCCCCGCCTCGGTGCTTACCCAAAACAAGGCCTGTGCACATGCTCATGGGCCTTGTGGGAATGTTCATGTCATCTTCTTTTATAGGGCGCGGGGCACAGTTTAACGTAAAAATACTAATAATAAATGAAGTGACGTTAAGAGCAGGATCTCCTTCGAAAGCAGTAGTCAGAGGTTGCGAGCTTGACGGCTTTTGTATTGAGCTGGGCACCGTGCGTGCTGCATCGTTCATGCATGTTGGAGTGGTAACAAAAGAGACTTTCCTCCCCCTCACCGGAGAACACGAACTCCAGCCGAACGCTGACGCCGCGTTCGGTTATGTCAGCCGAGCGCTGAGTCACTGTATTCGTTGTCACCATCCGTGTAGTTCTAAAGTTATCCGCTTGGGGCGCCAAGGTCTCATCTCCTCTCCAATAGCTAAAGCGACCTCTTTCTTGTTGTCCCATAAATGTTTTGTAGCATGCACAGAGCGCGACACTGTTAGCGCGAACAGGCGATCACCGGTTTTTCCAGTTTTTCTCTTTGAAACCAAAGGTTGTCATCCAAGTTATTATTGCTACTGAAAGAGCTCACTTAGTTCTATAATGTAAGCGATAAAAGTTCGTGCTCGCTAATACTGCTTAGAAGTAAAATGCGAAAATGCCCCGATGTCGTGTTCGCGCTAACAGTGTCGCGATGTGTACAGTACCAGTGATATTGCCACGCACGTTGCCGAGCGAGCGCGTGGCCAAATGGCTACCGCGCTTAGCTCTCGCGCGGAGGCTCCGGGATCGATTCTGGGGAGCGGACTCCTTTTTTATTTATTCTTTCAACTTGACATTTTCGTAAGTTCAAGAACCTTGTCGTCTGATCGAGTTACGAATGTTCTACGCGCCGAACGTTCTACGCCGAATCTTCCAGAAACCCACGCGTATACAAAAGGTGCTCCGAGTGGCGGTCCGGAGTCAGTCCCGCCCCAGCGCTCGATCCTGCTGCTACGCCGACATCGACGCCTGCGACGCTAGCCTTTCTCTATTGTTTTGGGCACAAGCTCGCCCATTAAACGTTTAGTTTCTTCAGTTATTCACCGCCTCATCATTTGTCATTCGTGACAATATCCTGCTCCTTACAGTTGGACTGCATAAAATAGCCCTACAACACTTTTTTTCCCCGTTTTGTGTTGTGGCGTGCTAATAAACCATTCTGGGAAACAAGATTTGCGCAGTTGTATAATCGTGGTTGTCACTGACGTCGATACGAATTACGCAATGCGGAAGTATCTTCAAAAGTAATTAAATTACATTTCTAAGTATTTGTACTCTACTCAAGATAGTTTATAGTGAATGTAACTTGATTAGTATTTTAAATACTTTATGAAGCAGGTGTTTAGTGACGTAACCTAAATACCTTTATCGAGTATTTTGTCCAACACTGCGCTGAACCCAGCGCTACCGTGAATGGACCAAATGCGACTCCAGCTACTCCTCTCCTGTTTGCATTCGTTTGAAGTGCTTTGATTTTTGTTTCTTAACTCCAAAAAGAAAAAAACGAGTATCATATATCGTTTCAAAATTTTCAAATTAAAGTTAGATAGAGGCCAAATTAATCTAATTAGTGCTGGGTGTCTTTTAGGCTGCACTTGACGAACCGGATGGGGCTCCTTCACTCTTTAATTTCATGGTCTCTTTGCGGACGTCTCAAGTGTCACCTCTCCAATACTAGTAGGTATTTAAAAAAGAATGCGTTAGAATTTGTTGTTTTGGTACGTGCAGCCATCTTTTGTTTGGACGGTGGTGGTTTGCACTGGTTTGGCAAGACCTCGGCGCGGTTCCCGCCGTGCTCTTTCACTCCGTTCCTCCACTCGTTTCGTCCACTTTCCTCCTTTCGAGAGTATTCTATGGCTCTCGTTAACCGACATGCTATAACTACGAATAGATTTTTTGGCGGTACTTATTCGTGATTTGCGGTAACTACATTTATAAAGTGAATGCTCACTCGATGGCTACAGGCCGTCATGCACGTAGCAACTAAAATTAGGATCCCACGCCGGGGTTTCCGAAGTCGCGAGCGACAGGTTGCACCCAAGGCCACGATTGACAGGTGAAATAGTAAACATGTTTAATGCGAAAGCATTAACTGTCCCATAGAGCAAACCGACGTTATCAGCTTTTGAAGCCGCGCCAAACGACACTTTCCCCTCTCCGAATGGAGCGAAGCCTGTCGTTTGTTGCAAAAATGCGATGGATAGGCTCCCGTTGGCTGGCGCACGTTTCAAAGAATGAGGCTTCCATAGGCACTCGCCCGGCGTAGTTCCAAGGAACGCCACAAAAGAAGCACTCTACAGGGCGGCGCAGCGTACACAGCGGTCCGGCCGCCGGTAAGATGGAGCGGTTGACCGCAGAGCCCGCACGGGCAAACTCTGAAGAGGATGCACGGCCGAGCTCAGCGCCGAGCGGCCACTTCACGAGAGCGGGCGCTCGGCCGTCGGCTGCTATCGGGGGCAGTTGCGAAACGCGGTCGTCCACGCAACTAAGCCGCGAACGAACTAAGGGAGCGGAAGAAGGACATTCATGCTTTGGCATTCACAACTCATAAGAAGTGCTTAGGTGTCTTCGGAATATTTTGTTTTTCGCAATTAAACTCGTCTACTTCAGAAAAAAAAATGCAAACACTGAAGGCTGCTATCGCTGACTCTTTGCCATAGTACCAGATCAGAAACCGAAAGAAAACGGATTCGTTTCGTGCCAAAAACGAAAAGGGGATCCGAAACCCAGTTGATAACGCCCCGACGTTTGTAGTTGAGTTTCTGTCGTGGACTCAACTATCCGAAGACTGCTCCACAGATAAATTGCGTCGCTAAATCGGTCGTCTGCGAACGCGCCTAACTTTGACTTGAGTGCACTTCAAGCGTTTTGAAAATGTTTTGCTCCTACGCCTTGATATTGTACACGTTGAATTTGATCTGCTCAGTGCACATTTGTTGAACGTTTGCGCATTCTATGTTAGAGGCGCTGATTTGTCCTGCTCATTTAGGAGAGGAAGGTCAACTTGGGACACCTATATATTTATGCTGAATATGTATCTCATGCTTTTTTTTATCGCAAAGGCCTTCGGGCCGCTGGTATGCACGTCAAAAGAAAACACTGCACTGAGTTGAACTGAATTGAATAACACATCGAGCGGAGGAGAGAAGAATCACTTGGCCATATATATATATATATATATATATATATATATATATATATATATATATATATATATATATATATATATATATATATATATATATATATATATCACAAGTTGTGTATACATCAACGCCTATTGTTCCCTATCCTCTATAAATCGACCTATAATTATAGTGACTATATGTAGAGAGCCTAGTTTTGAAAAGAGGGAGCAGCCGAAACCACGTTGGTCGTTCACAATTTAAAGGCGGTCGCATTCGCTGCGTTGTCGAGGGGCGAGGAGGAAAGAGGGTCATAGGCGGAGACTCTCGCAGGCGACCAAAGCGTCTGGCTCCTTTCAGCGTTTATTGCAAGTTCGGTCCATCATAAACCACGCAACACCGATCGAGCAGTCGGAAACACTGTAATCTAGGCACACTCTAATAGCGGGACAAATCCTCAGAAAAAAAAGGAAGGCGTTTACAATTTTCTGTAATGCGAAATCAGAGCGCAGCTCTTGAGGAGGAGGAGAGGAGGGTATGCCATCCTCCTCCTCCTACACCCCTCCTTTCCTCCTCCTCCGCCTCATTTCCTCCCCCTCCGTCCCCTCCCCTCCTCCTCCGTGCCCACCCCTCCTCTTCCTGCGTACCCTCCCATCCTCCTCCTCTGTACCCTCCCCTCCTTCTCCTCCATACCCTCCCCGCCTCCCACAGTTTCCCCGCGAAATTTAGCTGGAAGGCTTACGCCACATGACCTCAACACGAATTCAGTTTCCCCGCTGGATTTAGCGGGGAAAATGATGTCACATGACTTCATGTCACGTCACCCATGAACAAATTATTTTCACCGCTAGATTTCGCGGAAAAATTGACGGCACGTGACCTCAACAGCGATTCAATTTTCCGCTAAATTTAGCGAGCCGGTTACGCCCAAGGCGACGCCTCTGTACGCGGAATCGGGCGCCTAAGAGCTGCGCTCTATAAATTACCGAATAAGGTACGTTTCAGAGTATCGACACTCAAGCCAACTTAATTCCGTGCTTAAAATCACTCTTGCCAGTTATCTCAAGTTTTATCTCGAATCGCAGAAAACGCTTTCGTGACAGAGGAAAAACTGTAAAGTCTGAGCTTCCTGACGCGGAATGCTTAAATCGCAAAAGGTTCCATTTTTGAATCGTGACAGTTGGTGGCGAGAAAAAATCAAGATGATTTAAATCGTGACTAAAGTGAAACAGGTTTTACTATGATGATTTATATCGGAGTTTACCCGCAAATATAATCTCCCCCCCCCCCCAAAAAAAAAAAAAAAAAAGGTTTTATTTGCCGTTTTTCTGTGACGATGCTTTCTACGTGCATTTGTCTTGTATTTAAACCAAACAATGGAAAAGCGTAAAAGATTTATATGAAGCTGAGCACGAGCAGAATGCAGCGGCCCTCTGGGCAAATCGGAACGTTGAGCCTTATTTCTACCTCCCACTATGTTTGTCAGTACCGATGTCCCGCAAAAATAAATTAGAACGAAAAAAAAAAACTAGAAAAGAATTGCCCACGACCCTTCGTTGCGAGCCAGACAAGCTACCGACTAGGCGACGCAGACACTTTTTATTTTATTTATTACCTGTCCTGTCTTGCACAAGGAACAAATACCTAAGGCATGAAATACACACTAAACCATCCAGTACCACCCTGGCTGGCTGGACAACGCTAAAACTATGTAAGGGCGCCCAGATTGTCGAGCACAGGCATCCATTCAAGCTGGACACTTTGGGTTCTGTAGTTAGAGGTGGATGCTAGAGTATTTTATAGCGCAGCTCTTAGGCGCCCGTCTCCGGCTTCAGCGGCGTCGCCGTCGGCATCGGCGTAACCGCGCGTTGCATTATGGGACGTTTCCCATAATGACGTCACTCGTGACCGCGCGTTGCATTAACGCCGAATTAGAGCGCAGCTCTTGAGGGGGAGGAGGAAGGGAAGAGAGTGAGAGTAGGAGAAGGGAGGAGGAGGATGGATGAGGAGGAGAGGGAGAAGGAGAGGAGGCGGAGGAGAGAAGGAGGAGAGGGTGCGGAGAGAAGTGCATACCCTCCTCTCCATACCCTCCCCTCCTCCTCAAGGGATGCGCTCAAATTCGGCATTACAGGGAGTTGTAAACGTCTTTCATTTTTTAACCCGGGAATTTTAATATTACGTTCGCTTTAACCGAGGATGTAACTAAACGCTTACAAAACGAAGAACCTTCGGCCAGTCGGGACGCCTTTTCCTCAGTTTTTTTGAAAATAGCAAGAGTGCGCGCGGATAGGTTTGATAGGCGCTAAAGATGCGTGAGAGCGGAGGTTGCCAAAACTTTGGATATGACGTCACGCGTGCCCCGTGAAAGAGAGGGGGGGGGGGGGCTTGAGCGGTATATTAAAAATGATTTTCTGCAGCCTTCGTGCACCAAATTGAAAATAATTTCGATATGCGTGATCTTGGAGGTAAAACGAAGACAACTTAAAGGGCCCCTGAAAAGAAAAAAAATGTTTTTTGCAAAATAGTCTGGTTGGGACACGCGTGTCAAAAAATAAATTTTACGCGAAAAAAAATTTTTTTAGAGCAATATTGACTGCGCCAGACGCAATTTAGTCGGCAGTCACCTCCTTTCCACTTGTTTTCTCTCTCGGCATTTCGGGCGCGTGGAGGAGAGGTACTCCCCGCCTCTTCGTTGTGGATCGGCTTGGCTGCTTGGCTGCGCCCCGTACGAGAGCCATTGCTACTTCCCGTGTCTGCCGGTCGCACGTCGTACCGCGTCGTACAACCGATACACGACGGACCGAATCGCGATTTTCGTCCGCAGACCGTGTACCAAGTGACCGGCACGTCATCGATTCCTGCGATCCGCGCCTCGTCCGCGGACGCGCGGACTGATAAAGACGGGCGCCTTTTTCACTCGCGAATTTTTGGCGGGAGATTAACTTGAAAAGCATTTAGTCTGGCAACGGTACATTGTTTTCTTGTTTTTGTTTCTGGGCGATGAAAACAAAAGTGGCGCATAGTTGTGTTTTTTGCGTTCGCTGGTTCATTTTGTCGGGCGTTTCTTCGTTCCACGTGTGAAAGGAACTGCAGAAATTTTGTCTGGCTGACGCGACGCAGGTTCCGGTACTCCTCCGGGTCCGTGTCAAGAAGCTCCCATCAAAACTCGTCTAGCACGCCGCGATAATTCTTGCACGTCCAATCAGGATTTCACCGAGCAAAGACCTCTCTTGTGGCTGTGGTGAACTTGAGTGTTGTGCACGAGCGCGGAGTGCGTGAAGGCATCTCCAAACGCCCCTTCGCGAGCCCAGAACTTCGTCGCTTCTACGCGGAACCTTCTCGCGCAGGACCATGCCTGTGTCACTCTCATGCTCTGGGTTAGTAAAGCTAGTGGCGCTTCGCGCGAAGCCTATCACGGTGTTTTGTCTCGATCTGTACGTAACAGCGGCGTACGATTCATTATCGCGGTAGCGAACGTCGATTTCTCTCTTGGAGTTTCGCGGCACTGTGGGGTGGCGACCAGGTTCGGTCCGTCCTCGCTGGCGTCTGCTCGTCGTCTCCCTCGTGTGGATGCGCTTGGAAGACGGACGAACCGCGGACATGTCGTCACGTGATCAATCAGTCCGTCGTGTGAATCTGCCATGACTAACACAAGCAACAAGCCCTCTTCAGGAGGTCTTCACATATAAACGCTATAAAACTATAAAACCACCCGAGGACGCGAGACACGGTGCAAGACGGCGACCATGACAGAAAAAAAAAAAAAAATGGCGCCGCTTTTGTTTGTTGTTTTAATCCGAACGGAAGTTACGATTTTGTAAAACGTTCGTAAACAATTACGACGTTCATTCGATGGATTGTTTCTTAAACCTAAAAAAATGTAATTCAAAAGGCGATATCAAGAGATCACGAAGATTTTATAACAAACATCGAAGCTGTCACTCATTCTATTGGCCAATGAGAAGCTGATTTGAATGACCATCGTTACCAATGAGAAGCCGAGCTGAATGACCATGGAATTTGCGCGCAAAATTTCAAATAAATTTCTCGCCGTCAATATTGCTCTAAAAATTATTCTTTTTCGCGTAAAATTCATTTTTCGACGCTCGTGTCCCAACCAGACTGTTTAAAAAAAAAAAAAAACTTTTTTTTTTCTTTTCAGGGGCCCTTTAAGGGGTTTTCCTCAAATACAGAACCGCTTAAGTTTCCCTTTAGTCTACCCTAAATGTGAGCTGAGCCTGAGCTACGAGCACGACGATGTTGCTTGGAACGGCGCTCATACTACCTAGAGGACAAGTCCTGCGAACGACGTCATCGGTTTTGGATCTCGGCCTAATGGCAGACATGCTGCAGCTCGACACGAGAAAGAGCAACACGCGTCCGTCTCGACGTCGCTGTGTAGGGCGCTCTCGCAGTGACGGAAACTAGGCGGCGCTGTGTGGAGCCTCTAGCGATGGCGTTTGAGTGGCAGGCCTTGTCTTCTAGGTGGTCTTGGCGCTAGGCCGGCGCTTCACTGGGCTAGCTCGTACTGCGGTACACTGAGCTTGAGGAGTTTGCGCTTGTGTTGTGAGCTACAACGTATCTGAGTGCACGTATTTACAGACGTGAGTTGGAATTAATTACAAAATTACGGAAAATAAATAAAAAAAATATTACACATGATCAGTTATATGTATGTATATATTGGGAGGGAGGTAAGATTGGCAAATGCAGCCGTGGTAATATTGTGAACGAAGAGGAGAGAGACTGATTATTCAATCTGCATGAATGTTTGGGGAGAGGAAAAATAACGAGAGCTAGCGAAAATTTGGGCAAGTACTAAGGTAGCCCATTCGATGAGTTGGTAAACGTTCTTCATTAAGAAAACAGCTCAAACGACGAAGACGAAGTGAAGAAACAGACACGACACGATGAAGCTGTTCCGGTCGTGTATGTCTCTTCGTCCTGTTGTGTATGCTTCTTCCCTTCGTCTTCGTCGTTTGAGATTTTTTCATCGTGTATAATTGAGCCAGGAGCGGGGATCGAACTCGCAAACTTCGCCAATCAACTGCAAAAAAAAAGAAGTATTTTCTTTAAGCTGCCTACTTGGTACAGGCGTGTCATAAAACAAATCTTCCGCGAAAAAAAAAAAACAATTGTTTCTAGCAATATTTATGCCACAGGACGTAATTTAGTCGTAGTCGCAACATCTCCACATTTGAAACTCCCGCTCTTTCGACGCGCGCAGAGTGGCTGTTATACGTCACTCCGTGACGTATAACAGCCACTACGTGACGTCTAATACCAACTTTGTGGCGCACGCTTTAAAACGGACGAAAAAGCCGCAAACTAAAATCAGTCTCGCGCAATAAATATTGCTGTAAAAAATTTTGTTTTTGGCGGAAAAATTGTTTTGTGACATGCCTGTCCCAATTATGTTGTTTAAAAATACACTTATTTTTCTTTGCAGTTACCCTTTAACCGATTAGGCCATCCCGGCCGCTGGTTTCGACGGACTAAAATATTGACCAGCTTTCCGTGTACTGTTAGTTTAGAATTTGATTAACTAGGTAGACGACAGCCGTTACGGATTTAAAGCCCATGCTAGTTCCGATTTGCGGCAGTGACGTAGCAAGTCATTTCTGCTTGCAGAGCTCGGAAAGGGCCCGTCTTCCAAGCTATTTAAAGAACCACTCGTGCCCTTGGGGACAGGCGGCACCGTATATATACCCTCCTTCCTTCCCCTAAAATTAATGCAAAACATTCAATAATCACCGTCTCCCCGCTTCGTACACTATATATATATATATATATATATGTATATTAAATACTAATAAAAAAAGAGGACACTTAAGACGGCTCACGTGTAGGAATACGAAAGCAATCGTATAAGTAGCATATTCCTACAAGCTGCGCGCTGCGCTGAACCCGGCCGGGCGACCTCTCTGGAGGCTACCCGGGCGGGCTCTGCACAACGGCCGGTTGGCCGAGCCGGCCAACCTTCCCTCTTACCGGCGGCCGGGTCGTTGCGCCATAGAGAGGGCTTCTTTGTGGGGTGGCGTTCCTTGGAACTATACGCGTCCCAGCCAATGGCTATATAGGAGCCGTTTCGCTGGGAATTTCTTTCGCGTTGTTTCGCGGTTACAGACGCCGCCGGCCCCTGGGAATTTCTTGCACCTTTTTGCGGTTACAGACGCCGCCGGCTCCGCGCCATGGGACAGTTACGAGGGGCATTCATAAAGTTCGTATTATTGTCACGAAGGAATAGAGATTCAGCAATCAAACTCGAGTAGGAGTTGAGACTTTCTCTACATATTCGCCACCAAACGTTACCCACTTTTTCTAGCGATGCACCACATGCCGGAGGCCACTGTTATAGAAATCCTGGTTTTGAGGGTTCAGGAATCGCTCCACTTCACCAATCACTTGGTCGCCGTCCTTGAAATGCTTTTCTCTTATTTGGCCACACTAGAAGCGTCTGCGCCATTTAACCAAAGGGTCATAAACTGGGGTGTTGTTCCCAAACAACGCTCCCAGATTTTAATGAATATCCTTGGCATTTGTTCCCTTCAATTGAAAAAAAAAAAAAAACGGATCACTCAATGTGCTTGGCACCGACGGGCGGTGCCATTTTTGTTTCGACTCCCTATCAGCGTTCCGAGCTACTATAGCATGCGATGTTTATACTGTGCGGAAACTAGAGGGACGCGCGCTCATGTTGATGCCTGTTTTGTTCCGTTTTTTTTTTTTTCATTTTTTGTGCCGATAACACGAACTTTATGAACTCCCCTCGTAATTCTTTCGCATTAAAATAAACAACTGATTGAAGATTCAGCAACTGATTGAGTGTTGTGCTTGCATCCTGAAACAGTGACGTCGAGCGAGGAGCGGAGGAGATAACGACGAGGACGAGGAATGCCGTGAGGAAGGTGATTCCCTGCGATGTCCTGGATCCAAAAGTCCTTCCAGAAGAGCACTTGGAGAAGTTCGACGTGGTCCTCTCCTGCCTGTGCTTAGAGAGCGCTTGCCCGGACGAAGACACCTTCCGCAAGGCGGCGCAGAACGTCGGCGGCCTCGTTGGCGATGGTGGCCTCTTGATTCTGTGTGGCGTCCTCGGCTGCCGCGAGTACACTGTGGGAGGAGTCACGTTTCCTTGCCTCTACCTGACGCCGGACATGGTGAAGGATGCTCTAGTGCGAGCGGGTTTCCAAGTCAAGCTGTGGCGTTGCCTGGAAGAGACTGTACGCTCATCAGAGATTATCGAGTCCGCGTTCGTCGTCATGGCCGAGAAGCTGTGAAGCGATGCACAGTGATTGGTCCCATGGGCGTTCCCCGTTAAATTTATTTGTGCGTGCAGGTTAAATAGAAACAGCGCGGGTGCGTGGAAGCGGGAGAACCGTCCAAGCGTCTGAAACGTGACTCGTCCCAGTTCATTGAATAGTGTTAGTTTGTTATAGAGATCACTACTTTCGTACTTACATAGACGCTGCTCCTGAATACATTTTATTTTGTTGTTATTCGGAGTTACCGCGTCTGGCTTCCTATTTTTCGCCGGGTCCTTTCTAAACTAACTTCTTGACTGTTATTGGTGTTATTTTTGTTTATTTTTATTTGCTTCAAGTACAGCGTACATAATACTGGAGGCTTGTGGAAAAAGCGGTCACAAGACCAGCTTGACAAAGCCACAGGCCCGCACATGAAAACGCGTCCTCGAAACGGTAGAATTGATTGATTGATTGGGGGTTTATGGCGTATCAGCTTCTAAGGCTATATTGCGCCAAGCTTAGACTATTGCGATTCGGGTTTAAGAAGAGGAAAGAGCTATAGTAGCGAAATATATGATAAAACCATGAACATGAATATGTAGAAGTGTAAAGAATATGACAATGAATTTAGGATCGAAAGTAAAATCACAGTCGGTGTAGAAGGCCGATATCTGTGAGGAAATTAAAAACACAACTGTATGAAATGAGAGGTTCATCACCTAGTTGTATATGGCAAGGTGCAGTGAAATGTGTTTTGTTATAAAGCAGTGAGAAGTGTTCATAACGGCATTGGTCATACATAGGGCATTCAATGAGTATGTGCATAATACTTAGAGGTAAGTTACGGTGCACACATTCAGGAGCATCCTCCCCGCTCAAGTGGTGTCCCTGTGTGAGACGAGTATGACCGACTCGTAACCTACAGAGTATGACTTTATAAAAGCGCTACCGATGTCGGGCACTCTCCCACTCGCGTAGAAAAGGTTTGATTGCATGTAGTTTGTTGCCGGTTTCATTGTTCCACTGCTGTTGCCATTTTGCTTTAATGCAACGTTTCAGAGTGTTGTGGTAATCTTTGTAGGGTATTTGGTGTCTCAATTTTTTTATTATTAGCAGAGCTGGCTGCGCAATCAGCCGCTTCATTTCCAGGAATGCCAATATGGCTAGGAACCCAGCATAAGACTATGCCAAGATTTTTCTTTGCAGCCAGGATAATCTTGTACTTCAACTCAGAAACCAGTGGGTTTTTTACACGGTTCATTGATGCGACTGCCTTCAGAGAGCTCAAAGAGTTGGTGTAGATTACAGCGTGAGAAAGTTGCTTTTTGAATATGTAATCAACAGCCAGCAGCAAACCATAAAGCTCTGCTGTTAGTATAGAGGCTGTTCAATCGATTCGCTTTACCAGGTTTACCGATGGTCCAACCATAGCACAGCCTACTACCGAGTCTTTTTTGTCCCGTCTGTATAAAAACTGGCATACTCGTGATACCTGGTCTGAAGCTCAAAGAAGTCCTGCTTTATGACTTCCTGTGGAACATCCTTTTTGTTATAATTAATGAGTGCAAGGTCGCAATGTATGTGGCAGTTTCCATGGAGCTATATCTGGTGGGTAGTGGACTAACTGAGGCATTGCATCCATCCCAACAGATTGTGTTGCAGCATTATTCCCCATAGAAAAAGGAGGGACTATGGAAGGTTTGTTTTGAAATGTGCGTTGGAACTTGATAGTCTCTATATTATCTCGACCGGGGTACTCCGCGACAGAGCGCACCCTGACAGAGTACATAAAACCCAAGGAAAACCTCCTATACTCCAGGGACAGTTCATTTGGTTCCGCGTAAAGGCTAAGCACTGGGGAGGTGCGAAATGCACCAGTAGCCAATCGCAGTCCCTGATGATGAATAGGATCTAACATATTTAGAATTGATGCCCGAGCAGAATTATAGACAATACAACCATAATCAAGCTGAGAGCGAATAACTGAGCGCTAGATACGCAACAGGCACAGTCGGTCAGAGCCCCGTGATACATGTGACAAGACCTTGAGGATGTTCAGAGAATTAAGACACTTGACTTTGTTCCACACATTAAGAGCTTAAAAGTCAACTTGGAATCGAACACAAGGCCCAAAACCTTGTGTTGATTTTTACAACAATAGGAGAACCATACTTGTTCAAGGACGGTTTCTGAAGAACACCACGTCGACGGGAAAAGCTGACACAAGCTGTTTTTTTCGGGAGAAAATTTAAAACCATTTGTATCGGCCCATCTGACAAAATTATTAACCGCAAGTAGGATGCGACGTTCATAAATTGAGGAATTACAGGATGAATCGGAGATCTGGAGATCATCAACATATCGGATCATATCGGATATTGCACCGAAGGAGGAATTGCACGGCCAATGGAATTAAGTTTGACAATAAAAAGAGTGACACTCAGTACACCCCCCTGAGGGACATTTTCCTGCAAAAACTCCTTAGAGAGTTTTCCCCAGCCTCACGCGGAAAGTACGCTGCTGCAGGTAACTCTGTATCGCACTCAACATTTGGCCACGGAAACCAAGATCGAACAAATCTTGCAGTATGCCGTAACGCAGACCGTGTCGTATGCCTTCTCCAAATCAAAGAAGATGGAGAGACACTGTTGCCTGTTGACAAACGCCTCACGTACGAAGGTCTCAAAGCGGACGAGATGATCGACAGTGGACCGTGCTGAACGAAAGCCACATTGGAACTTATCAAGGCAGTTGTTTCGTTCTAGAAATAACATAAGTCTCCTGTTAATCATCCTTTCTAATGTCTTGGAAAGACAGCTAGTTAGAGCTATTGGTCTGAAGCTAGATGCACAAGAGGGATCTTTTCCGGGCTTCAGCACTAGTGCGACGATAGCAATCTTCCAAGAGGATGGATAGTGTCCCTCGAGCCAAACTCTATTAAAAATATACAAACTTAGCTCCATAGTGGATGGATGAAGATGTTCGAGCATTTTATAACGAATACCATCTGGTCCAGTTGCAGTTTGTTTTGAACAAAAAAGTGCCATTTGAAGTTCTTATGATGTAAATAGAGTATTATAGGGTTCGTGCAGGCCACCTGATGTGATAACAGCTTTTGTTTTTCTGCATTTATCTTGTGTCGCTGCAACGTCTAAGTGTAATGTTGGGAACTGGAGACATACGCGAAATGCTCACCGAGGATGTTGGCCTGTTCCTCAAGACTTGCAGGACACACTCCATTTCGACTCAGCAGAGGGACAGTGAATGCCCGGTAAGAGCCGTCAATTTTAAGTACGCGATCCCAGGCTTCCTTCGCAGATACAGTGCTGTCAATTGAGGAAGCGTACCCTCCTAAAACTTTTTTCTTCGCTTGCCTCCGAATCCACCTTGCCTGGGCTCTTTTTCTTTTAAATTCAATAAAATTGTGTGTTGTAGGGTAGCGCCTAAAAATACCCCATGCTAGATTTCGTTTTTTTTTTTTTTTTTTTTTTGGCCAAACGGCAATCTTGTTCCACCAGGGCTTAGGTCTCCTGGGTAGATGCGAGGACGCCATGGGGATGGAAAGAATGGCAGCCTGTAAAATGTGCTGAGTGATATGATCGGTGGCTTTGTCGATATCGGGATTGTCAAGTGATGTGCATGCCAAAAGAGATGATTCTTTAAAAGTTGACCAGTCGGCGTTTTCGAATTCCCAACGAGGAGAGCGCGTAGGGACTGTCATGCGGAGCTGGTAAAATTCTAAAATGATGGGAAAGTGGTCACTTCCGTGAGGATTCCGGATGAGCTCCCATGAAAGCAATGGGAATAATGATGGGTGACAAATAGATAGGTCAATGGAAGTGAAAGTGTGAGTAGCTGAGCTAAAATATGTATATTCATTTGTGTTCAGCAGGCACAATCCCGAGGAAAGAAGAAAGCGTTCAATGAGAGCCCCTCTGGGATCTCGTCTGCCACTCCCCCACAAAGAATTGTGTGCATTAATATTTTCCAAAAGTAAAAAAGGTGGTGGAAGCTGATTAACAAGTTCTTCAAGCTCTTCAATCTTTTGTTGATAGCTGGGGGTATATATAAAGAACAAACTGTAATTATACGATCTAACAAAATGCGGGTTGCCACAGCCACCAGCGAAGTCTGAAGAGTCACTTCGCTACATGGAATTGAGCGTTGCACTACAACTGCAACGCCTCCAGATGAATGAACTGCTTGTATCCGGTCCTTGCGAAACCCCTGGAAATACTTTAATATGTTAGTGTGGCTTGCTTTTAGACGTGTTTCCTGCAAACAAAATGTAATGGGGCCATTATCATCTAGTAGCTGGCTCACATCGTCATAGTTAAGAAGGAGGCCTCTACAGTTACATTGAAAAAAAAGAGACATTGGTATTCTAAAAGGAAGTCAGATCGATATCGAAGCTAAAAGATAAATTTAAGGGGTTTTCGGTGCCTCAATACGTGGGAGTGTTTTTTTCTTAGCAGTGGCCTTTGGTCGTCCTACAACCTCAGAGGAGACCAAAGGAAGAGACTCTGTTTCAGGAAGAGACTGGTCATCTTCAAAGAGCGGTAGGCTCTCGTACACTTTTTCATCCGGCGAGAGCGTTGAACGCTTGGGAGGAGGAGGTTGTTCTGTCCGCCTGGGTTTCTGGTTGCTGCTGGGGGCACGGGGAGGGAGCCCTCGACCCCTGCCAGAAGGGCCAGCTAGTGCCGTTGATGGCACCTCCGGCACCTTGGAGGGAGTGGTTCCCTCCTTGGCTTGGAAGGTACAGCACCCTTAGAACATGAAGGTGACAGAGCGTGCGTCACCTTCAGAGGTTCGGGTGGGGACCCCTGTGGAGAGAACAAGTCTTCCGGGGAAGTCTGTGTCTCCACGGATGCCGTAGACAGTGGGGGTCCCCTCTGCACTGCGTGGGCATAAGAACCCCTTGCCTGAAAGCAAGCTGTTCTTTGGCTGCTTGGTAGCTAAGGTTGTGTTTTACTTTAAAAGTCAAGACATCTTTGTACTCTTTCGATTTTGGGCAAGAGCGAAAGAAAGCAGGGTGAGTTCCGCTACAGTTTACACATTTCGGTTCATTTTCACAGATGTCCGCTACATGGCCAGTACCACCGCCCTTTCCACACGTTTCTCGGCCGCGGCAGTTTCGGAAACCATGTCCAAACTTTTCACCAAAAAGGGAGAAACTTTCGACAAATGCACAGTGTCACTTGTAGAGTGAACTACAAGAAATCAAGGATATTTTTCTGGTTCATTCGATTTTTCGAAAGTAGGGGGAGCGGGGCGAATCCTTTTGGGGGGTCGCTCTGCTCGGGGTTTAGAAGAGAGGGACGCCATAAAAAGGCAAAGGAATCCGTGGCGCGCCGCCCACCACGGAGCCCAACGAGGGAATAGACCTTTTCCGCTTACTCTTGCCCCCGACCGCCAAGTAGGCATATCCGCCATGGGCGACAAAAAAAAATTATTAAAACGTTTCAACCTGCAAACAGTAAAAAAATAGAGGGGAGATAAAACGAGAATGGGTGACGGTTAGGCTTTTCTCCTAAATGCATTCTATTGGCGTGGCGACGGCAAAACAATGTTTTCGCCCATACTGGAAGTGACGACAATTCAATATGGCGGCGCCCTTGTGAAAAAGGTCTATAGGTAACACCCCATAAAAAATATGGATTTGCTGAAAGCATTACTCTATTAGCACTACCCAGAAACTATAACCAAGTGCGGATCTGGACGAGAGTATCTGTTACCACCCAAGGTTAGCCCTTGCCGCCAAAGGAGTTGAAAAATTGCGGTGGCTTAGCTCGGCTATGCCAGGATATACATAGCGTGAGCTTATGCACGCAAAATGAGAGGCGCTATCAAGCAGCTCCGGAGCAGCGTCAGACTTGGCTACTGCGCAACGGAGGCACACAGCTGGGCACGAGGCGGCGCCACTGCGTCTGCCGCGGCTATGACGTCACTCCCCTGGAATGCGAAGGCCGGCGAGGCGCGCGCGGTGACGGCGGAACGCGCGGCGGCGGCGGCTCCGGCACACCAGCTGTGCGCCGTGTGACGTCACTGCTCCTCGCGCTTGCGCAGACCGACGAGGCGCGCGTGGTGGCGGCGGAGCCCGCGGCGACGGCGGCTCCGCCCCGCCAGCTGTGCGCCGTGTGAGGTCACTGCTCCTCGCGCTTGCGCAGCATGGAGCACGGCTCAGTATGCGAGCCACGCGAAACTGCTCAACCTCGGCCAGTGTAGCTCACGCTACAAAAGAATAGAAGAGAAATTAGAAGAGTGATAAGGAGGAGAAGACAAAGGTAAAAGAAGGGAGGGGATAGTAGGAGGAGTGGCGACTAGACTGAACCATCCTGGCCGGGCCTTACCAGGACTCCCGTCTATGAGAAGCGGGGGCCACAGTGGTGTATTGCCTCACCCGGGGGGCCCCGATGGGTCCAAACCTACCCCGGGCACGGCTCAACTACCAGGATGCCGTTTTCCCCAGACACGGGAAAGCCACGCACAGCCAGACGCGGGCGGGTGAACCCGCATGGCTCGGGGTCCGTGGTGACGCCACTCACCAATAACCTGCTTTCACAGGTGCCCCTGCGGGGGAAACGGTAGACGATAAGTGACTGACTAGAGTAACGAAACTTTAGTTTACATGGCCTTGGCGTGCGGAATTACCCCAGTCTCAGGGTAAACGACGAAATGGTTGACTTCCACTAGCTAGCCTGTACTATGACTCTTTTTTCGAATTAGGTTAGTTTTTGTCAACCTATCCAAACTTCTACTTCAAATGTTAATCGCAGATAATATTCAGAAACCCCTACATTGATTCTAACAATCAGAAAATCCGATATATTTTTAGACCGAAAATAACATCGAAAGTTAATCGAGTTTCTACATGTCATATAGTTATCAAAGGGGCTTTTGAAATATGATCCATATTTCCTCAAACAGACTTGTAAAAAATATAGTTATACAATTACACGTTACTTTCATAATCACATTCGCTAGAGAACCACTTGACTTGAGGAACGTCGATATATGATAGCTTTATTGAATATTTAGTTTCTCAGTTGCCTATGCCTTTCTTAATGTTTGTTGATTCGTGCTACCGCACTTTATATACCCTTATTTCAGGGCCTCGCTGGGGTCACTTGGAGTAGCAGGTGTTCGGGTAGTGGCGCCTTCAGGCGCTCCAAGCCAACTTTATGTTAAAAAAGGAAATCATATTTACTCTGTTCTATATCGTCCTCCAAAATCGAGTTTCATGCAGTTTTTAGAAGCGTTTTTTTTTTAACTAATCAAGAGAGGTGCCTCCTGTTCCTGGGTGGTGATTTCAATATAAATATACTTGAAGACTCTCATCTCAAAGATGATTTTGTTGGTTTATTGGCTTCAAACAATATTTCCAATGTAATTATCCCTCCAACACGCGTGACATGCACAACATCGACATTGCTTGATCTATTTCTAACTAATCACGATGAAAATAAGATTAGTGCTGGTGTGCTTAGTAATGGGATCAGTGATCACCTTCCAATAATCATGTTTATCAATAAAATATGTCAGATAGCACAGTTCCAAACTTTCCAACAATGTCATAAGACAAGTTCTAGGACACTGGAAGAATTTAGAGAAACGATCAGCACTATAGACTGGAGTCCTATGTTTAATGCTACAGATGCTGATGAGTGCTACGTTTGTTTTTTAAGTACTTTCAAAAATGCTTACTCCACTTCATTCCCAATCAAATGCATCCGTCCAAACAAGAAAGCTAGGAAGCCGTGGGTAAATGGTCACCTTTTGAAACTCATTAAAAAGAAAAACGTACTTTATGAGTCTTTTGTGAAAACACGAGACGAAGAACAATTGCGCGAATTCAAAAAGTTAAGAAATTTTGTTAACGCTCAATTAAGACAAGCTAAACAGCTTTATTACGCGGCTAAATTCGACGCATCCTGTTTAAGGCAGCCCGATATTGTCTGGAAGCAACTGCATTCTCTTCTGCGTAGCCCATCTCGAGATAAAGCCATCGTTAACATTACTATAAACAATAAAATTATTTCCAGTACTGAACTTGCAGATAAATTCAATGATTACTTTGTGAGTGTCGGGAACAGCACTCATAATAGTAATGCCAGAGATAACATCTCCCGCACTAGCGAAACTAAGTTTTTGAATCCCACGGATACTGCAGAAGTATTCTCGGTGTTTATGAATATGAGAAATAGTCGTAGTCGTGACTGTGATGAACTCTTAATCAGACCCGTTAAATTCGTACTAGATCTGATATTACCATACGTAACTCATTTGTATGATCTCATATTATCATCTAGTGTATTTCCTAAAAGCATGCAAGTGGCTAAACTTTCTGTCCTCAATAAAAGCGGGGATACAAATAACATGAGTAATTATAGCCCCATATCTATTCTTTCTGTTTTTTCGAAACCAATAAAAAAGATAATATATTCTCGACTATTAACCTTTTTTGAAAGATATTTTGTGTTGACAAACTCGCAATTCGGCTTCAGAAGGTGTAGGTCCACAGAAACTACTTTATTAGTACAAAAAGAGACAATATTAGAAAATTTCGAGAGTAAACTTTTAACGTTGGGGATCCTTCTAGATTTTAGTAAAGCATTCGACCGGATAAATGACAGAGCTCTTTTTGATAAATGAGATTTTTATGGTATTCGAAGAGTTCCGTTATCACTCATTTCATCCTATTTATAGCACCGTTCCCAATATATTCAAATTAATAATTACAGATCTTCTACGCAGCGCATTAACTCCGGGGTCTCTCAGGGAAGTATTTTAGGCCCACTATTGTTTATCATATATGTTAATGAAATTGTAAATATTGAAACGTCTGCTAAATTTATTATATACGGGGGTGACACCAGCATATTTTTTTTTTCTGATTCTAGAGAAGGGGTACTCACTTTCAAAGCGAATTATTTTTTTTTTAAATAAATTAAAATGATGGGTAGTTATGAATTCCCTTGTTATTAACAAGTAAAAAAGTCATTTTTATTTCAGTGTCCAGGGTCACGCATTAGATTGTCACACGATTTGTTTTGGGGAATTGTGCGATAGAGTGCGTTGATAGTATAAAGACGTTGGGGGTAATGTTTTCTTGTCACATGTCTTGGAATAATCATGTTACCTATATTCATGAAAAACAAACTATGCAAAATTGTCGAAATAATGAATAAATTCAGACACATACGTTCGGTAAATATTAAAAAAAAAAAATTTACAATGCGTTGTTTTACCCTGTGCTCTGCTACTCCCACCTGGTGTTGGGTTCGACTAGAAAGCGCAACATTGACAAGTTACGCCTATTAGAGAAAAAGGCCCTTAGGATAATCGAAAATGTTCCGCGTGACTATCATTCCCTTCCTCTTCTAAAACAAAGATAAGTCATTGATATCACCAATTTGTATGCGCATAGACTGATAGCTGATTATCAACGATTCGTAAGGGAAAATAATGCGATTTCTTTAGATCTTGGTAATCTAGAAGCAAACGAGTCTGTATGCCCATCGCGACATAGGCCCCCCTGGCGTATTCCCTTTTCAAGGACAAATTTCGGTCTACAAAGATATCGCCACCAATTAACACTTTTATTAAACGCCCTGTTTTTCCAACAATATTGATATACACTCTGTTAGTGACCGTTCCATTCAAGAAGCTTTATAATAAGTAACCACCATGTTTTTGTATAGTGTTGATTGCGAAGTTGAATGCTTGATGTTTTTCTTGTGTTTATCCTCTGTGTAGGTGTATGCCTATGTATGTGTGCGCATATTCGTTTTTTTTTTGTCTGTGTGTGCCAGTGCCGCTCTTACCTTGTACTGGGGCGCTGGGACTCGTCAAGTTGCAGGCCTCCAGCTTTTTTTCCAGCGCCCCTGTTGCATATGTACTGTTTGTGGCAAAATAAACGAATTTTAATTTGAATTTGAACTTGCGTTAAAGGGAAACTCCGCCGATCTTTTTCATAGTCTTAGATTTGGCTGGAAATTGGCACAGCGCATCAATAAACCTTTCTCAACTGATAGCCAAAATATTTTACAAAAGAAAAAAATTTTCCGCGAAGTTATTAAATTTTTAAGTTACACCGGACGCGAGGGTTCCAGAAGGCGACTCTCTACACGCAACACTAAAAAATCCCTCCTTTCATCTACCCGCGTACGGCACCGGTGGGCAGGCGGACGAGCGACCCGGGCAGCCGCGAAGTGGCTTTCCGGGCGGCAGCGATCAAGATAATTTTTTCGCAGTTTCATGGTTAAAAGTTATTTTGCAATGGGTAGTAATCTGTGCTCCGCGATAGATTGTAGGAACAGTGCCGGGAAACGCTTCTTTTTTACCCTTGTTTTCGTGGGAGAAACAAAATGCGCTCCCCGGCAGCAATGGATGGCAGCCACGTCAAGGTGCTTTTGCGTGAGCTTTGTGCCGAGAGAACTACAGTCACGTGAAACATTCTCACTTATGCTTAGAATACTTTATAACTACGTGCTGCGAGTTTATTATCCTTCTGCAGCTGGAACCGCTTCAAGCGCGGCAAGCGCAGACTCAAGCCGGCTGTGACGACTACGACATCCGTCGAAAAAGGAGCGCTAATAATATCGAGAAATATTGTGCATATTCTAGCACTATAGCCGACATTTGGTGAAGTCACATTTGTTTCTCACAATTGCTTCAGTGATTGCTTTTTTTCATAAACATTATATCCGTTTTGGAGATCGAATCCGGCTCGGGCTTCTCTCCGAGTTCCACTCACGCGGTCGATCTGTTGAAGACGAGAAGTGAAACGTCTAAACAAAGTTCAAGTATGAGTTTAGACATTATTCTCGACATATTGTTATTCCTGTCTTATATTACAGAGGCCTATGGAACAGGTGTTGAGATCCATTAGTATACGAAATAGTTGGTTCCTGGTTTGTAAAGTGGATGGCGTGCAATGTTCTCTCGCAGAAGAGGTAGTGAAAATATTTTTTTATTTTACCATATTACGGAGAAATGTTAAATAGGGCTGAAAAGCTTTTTAAAACCATGAAAATGATTAATGTCGTTGAGGGGAGGCACGCAAATTTATAACTGGTGGAAACTGTGCAAAACTAAAATGTAATTTAAAAAAACTAATTTCTATAGATTTATCTCTTTCCCACGTGCACTCGTGGATGATTGATTGAGCGCGCTGCATTCTAGTCCGTCAGAAAAAAAATAAAAGAGAAATATTGTTACAATTATTTTTTGTAACTTTTGTTCACTTATTTTGAATTAAAATTTTGATGATCTATTTCTCTACTTTACGCGATATTGTATCCCGGAGGAAATATTATTTATCCGAAGATGAATAGTGTATTTGTGTATTTTATACACCTCTCATAGCACCTTTATGTTTGGCTCGGTGGTTGCGGAGTTCTTTTAATTGTCATTTTACCACGATCTTCATGAACCAGTAAACAGCCATCTGGCCTACACGAATGAGGTTCGTTCAATTCCATACATTTTATTGTTTGCCAGAATCACAGTTTACACGTGTAAGTTCAGAGCCCAGCACGAGCATGATCGCCGCTTTGGAAGGCGAGCAAAGCACGCGCCACACACACGAACGCAGAAGATGGCGCCACACACAAGAAACCTAAAGATGGCGCCGAACAGAAGCGCATTTCTGGGATGGTCTATAAATATTTTGCTAAATCACTTAAGCACCAAGGAGCATATTCATGCCACAAGAGTAGTTAGTTACACGTGGTGGCGTCTGCAGCGGTAACTTTTCTAAAGAAAATCCAAAACAAATGGCACGTTCTTTCAGGTAACACGAGCGTGTGGGGCATCTGTTCCCGCATTGCGAGCATTCTCCGTGGTGCTTGAGTAATTTCTCCAAAAATACATTGCTCGACTCGTCGATATTTTTTCGCCAGGGTAACTGCCAGCTTCTGATAAAAGGATAACAACTTTGCTAGCGATTTCATGAAACTAGCGAGCCGTGGCTTGAGCGTACCGAGTTGCAAAAACGATTCTCTCAAAATCTAAATTGCTTCTGTATTTTTTTTTTCTTTACTTTCTCATAGTCCAGCACGTAGGCCAAGGTCGTACTTTGTGCAACTAGATATTATTATAGCTCGAACGCCCCTGTTTTCTCGCTATTTGACGCGAGAAAGGCGGGCGCGAGCGTACCCGATTGCCGGCCGCGCGCCTCGCTGCCCACCGGTGACGTCACGTCTGGGTGGCGGGGAAAACTGGGGAAAAACTAGGGAGAACGATGCTTCGGTTTCGGCAGTGCACAAAATAACCCTTTTTTTTTTTAATTAACTAGAATGAATCTGGAAGAACGAGATGGAATTTTGGAATCAGGAAAGCCATCCGCATTCAGATGATGCCTTTGGACTAAGCAGCGCAAAGATCGGCGGAGTTCCCCTTAAAACGCTTCCGCTTCAGGTGCGCAAGCCGCATGCAGCCATCTTTACGTGACGTGACTACTGATGAGGTAAACGGGCAAGATGGCGGCGACTGGGAGGCGTGTTATTTCCACTGCCGTGGGTTCAGCTTCACCGCTCTAATCCCGTAGAGCTCGTTGCCGGTGTTCACGCTTTCCATCGTCGTCCTTGTCTTTCTGCGTCAGCACTCGCCTGTTGAGGAAAAGGGCAGCCAATGGACCTTTTGGCGAATATGTGCTGCCACCTATGGGGCGATGAGCGAACCTGAGGCGCACTGGGTTGGAGAGTTTTTGTAGAGAAAACAACGTGCACGTTAGGCTTCTTGTGTGCTACCGGTTCGTTTTCTTTTTGGGTACACTCGCTGCTTTTCGAAGCATTTTGAGTCGCGATGTCTCGGGATGAGAACATCCCGTTCGCGTTTGACGCGGACCACTGGGTACGTCATCCCCCGGACCGTACATACGAACCTCACCCAGGACCGCGTATGGAGCTACCTCAAAAAGGACAGTTCGTTGAGGCAAGCGCATCGGGGATGGTCCTTCAAAGAAGAAGGTTACGTTCGACACGTGATGTGGAACTGGTGCAAGGACTCGAACATGTGCCTTGTGCGAGCCGTCGTTCTTCCTTCGATGAAGAAAGTCCCGTACACCGCAACAGCGTGGTTCAGTAGGGAGACCGGCGTCATCGAGGGTGCCACATGCGAGTGCGTCGCGGGGTGAGTTGAATGTTTTGTTTATTTTCTTCTGTCTTCTGTGTTTTAACGGTGGGCGATAGCGGTATTAATATCAATACTTACTACGCCTCTGGCTAAAGTCGACTGCGTCGAGCTGCCGATTTACGGAAGCCGGATTTTGACTAGAAACTCCTTCGATTTTCAATGTGAAGGATGTTATCGATCAAGATGCTAAGTCTTCCTTTAGTTCGGAATTTTGGCTACAAAGATGCCCATCTAAAAGAATAACAGCAAAAGCTTCGCGCGAAGTGCCGTAGCTGCAGTAGTTGTCGGGCGGTGATCCCTGTGGAGCGGGCTTTGCCGCCTCGTGTGGTTTGTCTTGAGGGTTTCTTGGAGTGAGCGGGGCGGGCGGGCGGAGTTGTATTTCACATAAAAATATTTTGTTTAGTTTTCGGTTGAGAGGTTCACAGGGGAAGAGAGGAGGGGTGGGGCGGGGTTTGGGTTAGGCTCAGGTTCAGTTGTCCACATGTTGCGCGCCTACTCGAAGCGCGTAGCACGGTAGTACGCCAACTCCGCCTTCCCTCCCTCCCTGTGAACTACGCACCCGAAAACCTTGGAAGGGGAGGCGGCAAAGCCGGCCCCCCATAAATCATTTGCCCCTACCTTCTGGAAAATAGCTTCCAGTGCGTCTTGGATCAGTTGGATCAAAATATTTATGTAGTCCGCGCGCTACAAGCTGATTACTCCAGGTGTACGTTGCTCGTTTTAAAAGTGCTGTTTACAACTTACAAGATGAGTCAAGTATAGGTCTCTTCATTCATCTGTGCCAAGGAAAGTGGTAGAAATATGTTTATGCCAATATATATTTCTCTTTACTTTTAGCCGGAGCCAGAGCTGCCAGCATGTTGCGGCTGTGCTTCTCTCTCCGGAAGAAAGCTGCATCAAGAACCAGACCTCCTGCACCGACGTCCCCTGTGCTTGAATTGTGCCATCAGAAGGTTTGTATTAACTACCACTAGACCACTGGCGCATACACCTGTGTTGAAACGTGTGTGGTGAAGCCTGAGAATCGCGACAAGGGGTCAATCAAGCAGTTATACAAAACTCGGGTTGGACATTTTATAGAATCGGCTGTCATCGTACAGATTGTTCGAACTAAGGCAGGCGTTAGTGTAAAATACAGGTTGGCTTTTAGTCATATCATTTGGTTGATTGTGAAGCAAATGCAGAGCTGTGGCATTGAAGCAAATGCAAAGAGCTGCACTCAAGCCCTGCTGATAGTTCATTGAAAATGTTAGTCATGCAGATTAAATACTAAAATAAAAGCCAAATTAATTAATATTTCAATGCAGTTTGAATTAACAAGAGCAATAACTGTCTTTTCAGCAAAGAAGCCTGCCGCTCTGATGCCCCTAAACGACCTCACATTCCGCAAGTTCGTCATCAACAAGCCCGGATCTGTCAAGCGAAAGCGATCGTTTGACCCCTGCGAGTCAGTTTCTCCTGCCTCATCCTCATCCGCATCCAGAAACCTTGAAAAGCTGAAAGCGAGACTAACTGCGGCAGCTCCCGACATGCTCTGGCTGAGGTACGCTGGTGGTGCCTGCCAGGCAGTGCCGCCCAGGCCACCGTTGCCCATCTGCGACGACGAGGACCTCTGGGCAACTTCTGCTTCAGACACCGTGCAGGCGCACATGGCTTCGCTTCCGGTGTTTTCGTGTCAAGAGAGGGGACAGATCACTGCAGACACTGTAGGGCAGGCTGACAACCCAAGGTGGCACAAAGAAAGAGTGGGTCGCGTAACTGCATCGCAGTTCGCAGCTGCAGTGCGCTGTAAAAAGCCAGATTACTTGCTCAAGCGGATGCTTTACCCCAAGCCGGGCACTGTGAGTGAGGCGATGGCGTACGGGAGAGAGCACAAACCAGACGCTGTGGCCTCCTATGTGCAGCTCTTGACGTTGGCCGACATCGAAGTTGAAGTACGAGAAACCGGACTACATTTGCACCCACAGTACAATGTCATTGGTGCCTCACCCGACAGAATCGTCACGGTAGCTGGTGACGAGGGCCTTCTTGAGGTAAAGTGTCCCCTATCGCAGAAAGGAAAGACGGTCCTGGAAGCCACCAAGCAGAAAAACTTCTGCTGCGAAGTTGTTGGACTTGAGGTGCGACTGAAGAGGAAGCATCCATACTTCTTCCAAGTGCAAGGTCAAATGGCGATGACTGTCCACAAGTGGTGCCACTTTGTCATCTGGACAGAGGACCCGGAGGACACAGAGTCTAAAGGGATGACGCATATCGAGACGATAGACTTTGATGAGAAGTTCTTTGATGAAGAAGTACTACCAGGGCTTCTGCACTTCTCTAAACACGCCCTTTTCCCAGAAATGTTGACACGGCGCCTTAGGCGACTAGGTACACTTACCAAGAAGTATGTGTCCTACAAGCAGTGGCTCGCTGGATCCTACGTTGTCCATGACGGTGAGGGATTGAAGAAGAGTTTTAGAAAGCTGAAGTGATCTGCGGCTCATGTGTGTGTGTATTGGGGGGGGGGGGGGTTCTGACGAGATGCACGGAACGAAACTTGAGAGAAAGGTCTATTGAAACAGCAGAACAGTGGTTTTTATTTTAGTTGTTAATTAGAGGACCACGAAGGTTGCTCAGGTAGCAGCAAACTTGAAAGGTTTGCTCAGCTAGGTCCATCATTGTGATGGGGAAAGGTCTGTCGAGAATGTGAAATTGTTTAATTCTGCCAATCGCACGCTCAACAATGACACGAGCGCTTGCTACATGTCGGGTGTGCGAGAGCTCATTCTCAGCCATTTGCGGCTCTCCATGTTTCCGGAAGCAAGGAATGTGCACTCGCACACCCGGTGGCAGGTCATTGAGTTTAAAACCTTTGTCAACCATGATCGCATCATCCGGTTGAAGCCGTTCTAAGAGCCCACTTTTCTCAACAATCACGCGGTCAGACAAAGACCCTCCCCACAGATCTGAAACAAAAGAGATGTAACCGTCGGGTGCACAGCCAACAACTGCCTTGAACGTATTGTAGTGTTTATAGGATGAAATGGTCTGCCGCTGGGCCGCTAGTGATGACGCCCTCTCAATGCGCACTTCAGTGCCGTCCAAGATCACGCGCGTGTCTGGGAACTTCAAAAAAGCAGCAGGCAAGTGGCCTTGCAGCTCTTGACACGTTGGGAAACGCGTGAAGGCCTTCAACTGGCGGTGCAAAAAATTTATCCAAGTTGCAAACACCCTACTGAAATGGCCCTTGGAAATGCCGAAATTCCGAGCAATTTCCTTTCCCGACATTGCAGTTCGAAGCCGAACCAGCATCATAAAAAACTCCTCTTTCGGCTCGAACTCTCGCGACCAACCCTTTTTCTCGCCCGGTGACCTCCTGTTAATGCCCCAATACTCCATCCTGGAAGTATAATACGCTAAGTAGTCGAAAGTTCACTCAAAAATATCAAAATCTAACATGCCCGTATAAAACGCACAGTCTTTCTTGCTTTTGCGGATCATGTTTAGTGTGAGCTGCCTGGACAGCAGGTCGTTCACTTCTCTATTGAGGCGGGCATTCTCTGCCTGCAGCCTCAAAACCTCTTGCTGCAGCCTTGCAATCTTGAGGTCTTGAGGCTGCAGCATCTTGCAAAGCTCAGGTGTCATGGTTTCTCGTTTGCTGGGTCCTCTAAAAAACGGAGGATAATTAGGAGAATTTAAGGCAGCTTCAGTGACTGAGTTCTCTGCACCTCCATTTGATGGAGAGCCTATAAGAATCATGTTCTCATATCAACTCAGTACCCAATAAACCCTAGCACCACAAGCGAGAACTGCAGTACCTTGTGGGGAGGCGGGGGCAACCGAGGAGAGTGGCTCCTCCACGCAGTCGCCCAGTGCAGATTCTGGTGGGGACAAACATTCATTGTGGATTAAGAACAGTGACTTTGTAAACCAGCTGAGCACACAATGACTGTAACAAGCACAAGGCATGAAATGCTCGCCTATGCCAAAGCCGTCTGCCTCATTTCAACTCTGTGCTCTATAAACCCTAGCACCACAAGCAAGAACTGCAGTACCTTGTGGAGAGGCAGGGGCAACTGAGGTAAGTGGCTCCTCGGCGCAGTCGCCCAGTGCGGATTCTGATGGGGACAAACATTCATTGTGGGTTCAGAACCGCAAATTTGTAAACCAATTGAGCACATGGCGACTGTAACAAGCACAAAGCATAATATGTTGATCTAGGGAAACATATTTATGCTTTAAATAAACACAAATATACTGACAGCCAGTAATTGTGACAAATATTTACTGAAACCCAACACTCCAAAAAAGATTAAATAAATCAAACTGATGCTTATACCTTCTCCATCCCCGCAGCTGTTTGCAGTATCTGTGGATTCTGGAAAGCAATAAATGTGATTAACGAGCATAACAGTTTCAACCTCTGCATTATTTCACGTCGTACCTGCATCTATCTCAGACACACTGGGGCACGAGCTTCTTTGGCTTGGCTCACCACTGGTCGCAGCCTCTGAAGATGATATAGATAATCAAGTAAATATATTATTAAGTTAAAGTTTCGAAATTGCATAAAGTCTCTATAAACACCACTACTTATGAACATACACACATGAAGGTGCGGATTTTGAACAAGAAATTTATTAAAATTTACCTAGCTATTGATGCACACCACTTTTTACGTTGTTCGACGCAATGGGGCATATTCACACGCGACTAGCAAGCGTTGCCCTTTTTGTTCGTGATCACCATCATGGCGTCCGTGATAGCAGATGGGCAGATGGCGGTGTCCACACAGCTGCATGGGCCACCCTCAACGAAATTGCCACACTACGCAGGGAATCTTTGACCGTTTCAGGTGACATCACGCATGAAAACAGTGTCGCACTCGAAAATGAAAACCGAGAACAGCAGGCATTGCTGGTTCCTGGTTTTTGCAATTTCCTAGAGTTCGAACATATGAATTCAAAAAGGCTCGGTCGCCCTCCCTAAGGAGGCAACGTGAATTGCTCGCGGTCGCAACAATGGAGAAAACCTTGACAAAGATTTCGACAAGTAGAGTTTCGGGTAAGTGTCAGCACGGATGACCTACTTGCAGAAACAAAGTTTTATTTTGACAAACAAGATGCTAGAGAGACTGGAATGGAAGTTCCTTACCGCAGGAGCAGCAGAAAATTGGTATTGAAAGACACCACTGCTCGTGAGCACGTATTTCTTTACCTGGCAGAAATCTTGAAGTCTGTTGTTGCCCTTAGCTGCCACTGCAAAAAATCTAACACATTGCACGTTCTCTCCTTTGGCTCTTTTTTGATTGATTCGGCATTGTGCAAGTACTATATCAAACTTGATGAGTACAGTTCCGATTGGGCAGCAAACAAACATCTCGGCTACACATGCACGCTCAAGAGGTCCGACCCCCCAAAATGTCAACCATCCCAACACTTACCCGAGATGAAGTGCCTTGAACATAAACATATGCTCGCTACATGTCGTGATCTTTGTCAAGGTTTTCCCTCTTGATGCAAGCGAGTCATTCACGCTGCCCACTCAGGGAGAGCGACTGAACCTTTGCGCGGTTATGTGTGTTACGATTCTCTGGATCGGAGTCCGCAATGCCTGCTGTCCTCGGCTTCCTTTTTCAAGTGCATCCTAGGTCCTCATACCACAGCCGACTGCCATAAGTGACACCGTTTTTGTGAACGGTGTCACCTCAATCAAAAAAAAAGTTTGCCGAGTAACATATAGCTCTTGCGGCTGTGCAGGCGCTGCCATTTGCTATCACAGGCACATAATTGGCGAAGTACTCAGAGTGCACCGTCTGGTAGCCATGTGTGGATACGTCCTATACATAGCTTGCAACTGTCAACATTCCTGTGTACTGCCGGCTATTTCTACATACTGATTCCTTCATGCTTTGCCCTCTGCACTGTGAAACTAGCACAGTGAATCAAACACTCGTGGCACATAAAATACCAGCAAGGCCGCAAATTATGTCACATGCAAGCTATGTAGAGTTCGACAGTATCTATAAACTTCGGTAGGTGCTATGTGAGAAGGGGGGGGGGGGGGGGCGATGGAGGCGGTCGCCCCCCCAAACAAAGTCGACCCCCCCTCCCCCTTTCTCGGAGGGCAATTTGACATGGGTGGACCCCCCCCCCCCCCCCGGTGCACACGAAAGAATGGGAGAATAGTATCCTTACAAATTTTCTCTCCCTCTCCTCCCTCCTTCCCTCCCTCCCTTCCCCTCCCCTTTCTTTCTCCCCCCTCGCCCCCCCCCCCTCCCCCCCCCCCAAAACGGAGTTCTGGATCCGCCCCTGCCTCCACATCACAATACTATAAGTGTTTGTTCTAGTGCTTGCTATTAAACATGCTGTCTCTGAAATGAGAATGAATTACAAATGGCCAGTGTACTGTTTTTGATAACTTGCCGAAACGAAAGAACAACCCTCACGACAGTATTTGTTTGCAGTAAAATCGACCCCAACTTTGAAATAAAAACCACACCAATAATGTAAATAGTTTTTTTTTTTTAAATTTTTTGGAGGGGGAGAGTTTTAGAAGTTCAAATCTCTCGTGACAACTCTAAAAATTTAACTTGACATGCTTTTGTTTTTCTTCTTTTTTTGTTGATTAGAGCATCGTTGGCTCATTCACGCCGGCGATGTAAGTAGTCACGCGATGCGACTAGATCGCATCGCAAAAAAATGAGATTAGATGGTCACACTGGCGTGCGCGATGAGCGAGTCCAACGCCTTCGTTGGCGAGTCGCTTCTCGAAAACTCTCGCTCCGAACGCCATTGACTGGCTGAGCTAGAGTGCCTCAATGGCCTTCTGTTTAGGGTGATGCCATCGTTTGTAGTACCCAATGCCGACAGCACGCGCTCACTGGGAAAATAAAAAAAAATCGCCGGAAACAAAATGTCGCCGTAGCACAGTCAGCGCCACGAGCGCATGAAGGGACACGCTCTTTCACATGCATCAGAACAAAAATATAAAAATAGGCGTTCGAAAAAAAATGGCCAGATGTCATCACCCCAAGCAAAGCGCACATGAAGGCACCCTAGGCTGAGCCGCTCTGGTGCGACTAGATCGCATCGCAAAAAGTCGGGTCAGCAAGCGACTGCTTAAATCGCGTCGCTTTTTGCTCGCGATGAAAGTTATCGCGCGACTAGATCGCATCGCCGGTGTGACGAGGAAAGGTTCTCACCTTGGGTTGATGATCTGGGGTGCTATGTTGCGCTTTTTGGACTCCCAGGAGACTTGGAAGAGGGAAGTGACGTCAACGACTAGAGAAACGCAGATTGGATGTTGACAGAAGAAAACAAAATCAACATCCAATCTGCATTTGCTGCGTTGTTGACGTCACTTCCCTCTCCCTAGTCTCCTGGGAGTCCAAAAAGCGCAACATAGCCCCCCAGGAGGACCAGCGTTGAAACCGACGGAGGGCTGACGTCCGTGGAAGCGAGTAGCTAAACAGTGTAAGGACATAGTCCGGGTGTGCCTTGTCTAACGCCGGCTTCCCTGCATTCGAAGAGATGTGATCATCGCCGCACTTCGCAAAGCTCTATCGCTTGCAAAAATGACAAGTCAACTTACCTGTAATAAAATGGGCGCTACATAGTCTGGACAGCTGACTCGGCTTCCAGTTCTTCGAGGGGTCGGACTTGTCAACTCTCCTGACTGCACGAATCCAGGCTGCCCGCTTAACAGGATGAAGCTTACCACACGGAAAGCGAAAAAAGCTAGTTCCACAGCCCGGGCGATAATAGTTCCGACAGCCGAAGGCTATACAGTTCACCGGCATGATTGCGGTGCACGTCGTAATCTAGAACGGGCGTCGTCAGTACGATGACTCGTGTTCACCTTGTTCGCAACATCAAAACTTGAGTCTCGACTCTCGGTGGTCTCCAAGGCGCCCAAAGGCGAGAAATGCAAGATGGCGGATTGTTTGGAACTAGATACTCTCGAACCCAGGCGCATCAAATACTCCGCGCATGCGCACCGCGTATTTCTACAAAAGGTTCATTCCACGGGGACGCGCCAGCCCGAGTCGGTCGGGCGTTGCGCAGTTCCGAAAAAATGACTAGGCCTAAAACATCGGACAACCACTGACAACCACCTTGTTACAGTAGATTGAATCTGAAGAGAAAAACGTTTTATAGAACTTAAAAACTGTTCGTTCTATATTTTTACTTAAGAAAGTTAACCATTTATCTGGAAACAGCCTTGCTCCATCGACTGCACAGCGACTGACTCGGATGTTCTAGAAGTCTCGGCCGGCCTTACTTTGGGAGAAGAACCTGCAGCGATCGAACAAGCGTCTTGAAGAAATAAGCGCTGTCTGCGAGCTGCACTTCGAGCCCCGCTTCATCCTTCGAGACTACGTCCATATCATCGGCGGAAAGGAAGTGAGGATCCCTCGTGGACACCCAGCGCTTACGCCACACGCGGTGCCGACTCTGCTGCCAAGTGTACCCCAGGACCTGAGTGGTGACCCTCCCGCAGGACGAGAGGAAAGAAAGCGGAAGGCAAGTTCACCAGAGCCCATTGTTGCAAAGCGTTCGTGGCTCGCTCGGGAAACTGACCCGTTGTCACCAGTGGTGAAGAGCGAAGCTCCTGCCGTGATCCCACAAGGCATCGATTGCGGCGCACTAGGCTCTCTGAATGTGCCAACTCCTTACTGGGCCGTTCACAAGTTTAGCAACTTCGACGGTGTGGCTTATTTGGAGACTGCTCTCGAGCCAAAGTCTAACAAGATCAGCATCGAAAGGGCGGTGCTCTTTTGTTTGGACAGCTTACCCGATGTGGTATGCCAAGTATACCTTCAGGGCCGCTTCGTAGATGACACTGCCGTGAGAACAACTCCCCCTACAGATATAACGAAAGAGCCCTACAGATATAACGAAAGACGGCAACCACATATCTGCCACATCCTTTTTTTTTTTTTTTTGTAAAATTTGTAAAGTTATATAAGGAATAAAACAAAAACACCCTGTATGTCTGCGTGAACCAGATATGCCCCCTGTGGAACCATGGGTCTTTCCCTTATGCCCAGCTCAGGCGAGACTTACCTAGTTGTCAGAAAGCAGCGGTCGGTTAAATGTATTGTTATGAGCGTGTGGGTTTCAGATGGTTTGCCCTCAAGAGGATAATGCGCTGCATATTTTAACCATGTATGCGCTGCACATTGTAACCATTATTTCAATGCCGTGCTGTAAACTATTACAACTTTTTCCCTGGCTGATCTACGTGTGCTCATGTTTTCTGCTCAAAATGATGTGAAATAGTTGCTTGTTTTCTTTGAATCTTATAAAGCATTACTTGTTCAGCCCACGTTGTCTCAGTTTTTGGACTTAAGTTCAATGTTAAAACGCGTGATAAAAATTGTCACGGCTTATAAGCCATTTCTTACAAGTGAACGTCGGGTGGTCCTCGGATGGTCGTGGCAGCCATGAAGAAATAAAAGATTCTCACCCCTTTGCGACCGTCGCTTGGGTGGTTCATCGCATAAATGAACACAAGAATGAGTGACAAGTGAAGCGAGCTGATTAAGGTCAAGAAAAAGAAGACGGGCAGAAAAGAAGACAGAGACCTGGGGTAGTAAAAACATACTAAAACAATCTCGGACTTTAGTATGTGCCGTTTTGTTCCATTATAAAATAAGATAGGAAAATAAAAAAAAAAAAATGCTTTCGAGTTTTAGATATCCCTTTCAAATATCTAATGTTCGGCCTTTGCGAGTAAGGAAATGGGCATTTCATTTAAAATGCTCACCATCCGACAAACCGAAAGTTGCAGCTAATTCCACGCTGAAACAACTTGCAATCCGCTTCTTTAAAGTCGCAATTGTTTTTATGTAAAGGAAGGGTAATGTAGCTTATACCGTCCATTACATTGAAGCATCATGCTGCCAACGATCGTGCCGCAGCGTAATTGATGCCGCGGTACGACCTCTGGCAGGTCATAGCTGTATCAGAAATCCTATGAACACTCCACCAAAGCGGCACCAAAGATTCATATTTTCGCGCGTGCAGCCGCGCATGCGCACACCTTCTGGATAACGCGCCGGTGTCGACACCTGTCGCGATCAATACCACGCGCTTCAGGCGAGCCCCTCCGGTCCCAACACTACCCAAGTATTCAAGTACACTGTACCTAAACTTCAGTTTGACACACAGCGCACTGACGTCGAACTCACGGTCCCAACTTACGCGAGGGGCTTGATAACTGTGCGTTCTAGCTTATCAAACAGCTAAAGTATGTATCAAAGACTACAGGAAAAAAAATATTTTGAGGAACGGCCAAGACAACCCCGATTAATTTTTGTTTGCAGACAGTAACACGTACATTAGCAAGTTTAACAAGTTTTGCCAGTCAAATATCAAGGCGCTCGTGGAAGTTGGTACCAGGGTTGGGCAGAAATACTCAAAAATGTATTTGAAAATACAAATACTGGGATACAATAAAATAGTAGCTAAAATACTGATACTGAAATATATCTGTAACCATGTATGGCGATACGTATCGGAAATACATTTTAAATACAGGCGAAAAGTATTTGGAAATACAAGTACAGGAATACATTTTAGGGAGGGCAGAAATACAAACACAAACATACTGATACTGCAATACATTTTTCAAATTTGCTTGAGACGCAAACTGAGATGAAGCTTGAAGTTCAAAGTGGAAGTTTTTGATCCCGAAATTACTTTCCCGTAGGCTTGGCACTTTGCCTTGAAGGTGGTGGTTTTGGACGACGAGGAGTCTTCAATGGGCTCAAAAAAACGTTCCATCAAGGACTGACCGTGGTCTCTTCCCTGACATCCTGTCTGTCTGATGAGGGATGCAAAAAAAACTTCGACCTCTAAATAAATTTTTTGTAACCCTAAATCCCATCAAAACGTCACCACGCCCCTGTCCAATAAGCACGCCCCTGTCAACATTGATCACACGACGTTACGGTGGAATGAACTGGTATTTTTTATCTGTAGGTGTGGCCTTGAACACGAAACTTTACCACGCTGTTGTATGAAAGGACAATACGTACTTTCGTTGTTGATTACCTCGTGAAGATCGTGCAGGCAGCGCCATTTGGAATTTTCGAGAGTAGTGGACCACCTTAGGCATCCTGGAACACGTCTTATCTTCTGTTATGGTTGAAAAACGATACGGTGGCATCCCTGTTGTGAAGGTTCTTCCTGCCGACCCTCCGCCACCGACGGATGGATTGCAGTCCTCAATTTCGCCTAGCATCATCCAAACAGAGACCTCGTGGATTGCGACCTGATTTAGCCGGCACAGGTGGGAGCTCTCCGAGAAACAGCGCGCTCGAGACGAGTCGCAGGTGTACGAAGTATCGGTCGGCACAACGAAGCCACGTCTCGCCTCCTTCCTGGGTTTCGGATCACCAGCGCATCGGGTCACGTTCACGTCGGCTGATGAACGTAGCCTTGACCCGTGCAATATTACGGACGCAACCGCAGACGCATTCGAGTATGGGTTGAACTTCACTGCGTGAAGTTCAACACGCTACGGTAAGAGAGACAGTTAGCAGTGGGCATTGGATGCCAGCTAACAATGACTCAAGAAATCCCTACCTAAGGACCTGTGGCAGAAGATGCTCTGACTCCACTCCT
>JABSTQ010003311.1:0-22001 GCA_013358835.2 Ixodes persulcatus
CATGCTGTAATATATTTAGACTTTGTATACAGTATGTACATAGCAAGCGTAGCGGTCCCTAGCCGACCCGGCTGGGCTGGTTCCACGAGAGTCTGTTCGAGAGCCCGAGCGCGAGCGCATGCTCGTGCCCCACTTCGTGGCAGTGTTCACAGTTGCCAACACATAACATCCCTCCCCCCTAGGTCACGGAGTCCTTAAGGTAGTTGGACGTTGCCGTTGTGGCTGGGGACGACTCAACCGTTTTTGCACGGGCGCTGAAGCTGGCAACACTGCTTGGCGCCTTGGTTCTGAAGCAGGCGAAAGTTGTGAAGAGGGTGCCGCAGGTGTTTCCTCTGGTGTGGTCGGCTCCGCGGAAAAGTCCGCCTTACTCGTTGAGAGCGGACGCTCTTCCACTGGTTCATCCAAAAGTCGTGGCTCGCATGACAAGGGACGCTGCTGTTGTGGCAGCTCTGTCGCAGGCTCCTCATCCAGATACGTGTTCCACTCCCGACTTCAGATTTGGTCTACGTGTCGCTTCCAAAAACGCCCGTCAATGGTGCGAACCTTGTACGACACCGGGCCAGTGATCTCAGTGACGACACCGGGTAGCCACTTGGGGCCTGTTAGATAATTGCGGATGAAGACTGTGTCTTGCGGTCCAAATTCGGGCATACCTTGTCTTCCCCGCAGCGCTTGATTTTCTTGCTTGTCTACCATACCTGTTTGTAGGTCTGGGTGAAGCCGGTCCAGCGCTGTATAGAGTCTTCGACCCATCAACTATTCTGCAGGACTCTTTCCTGTCGTAGAGTGCGGCCGAATATGTTGTCTCAAAGGGAAACGTGCCAGCTTGGTGGCCATGTTACCTCTTTCCATGCGCCTGAGGACCTGTTTAGTCTCTTGGACCATACGCTCTACTTGAACGTTAGATGATGGATGGTATGGCGCCACCTTGACGTGCCGGATTTGGTTCCTCAGCGTGAATTCTTCAAATTCTTGCGAGACGAATGCTGTTCCATTGTCGGAGACTATAGTGTCCGGAACACCATGTGTTGCAAACAACGCTTGCAGCTTGTGACAAACTGTTGCTGAAGACTTGGATGCCATCTGGGTAACTTCCAGCTATTTCGAGTGTGCGTCCACCACCAGAAGGAAAACTTTTCCTTTGAATTGCCCTGCAAAATCTATATGAATCCGGGACCAAGGGTTTCTGGCAAAGTTCCACGGATGCAGCCTTGCGCGTGCAGGTTCCGGCCTAGTCTCCTGGCAGGGTAGGCAGGTTCGGACCTTCCTTTCGATATCTTGATCGATGCCAGGCCACCAAACTGTGCTTCTAGCCAGCGCCTTCATCCGGACTATCCCGGGATGCACGGTATGCAACTACCCCAAGACCTGGTCTCTGGCTTGCCCCGGAATGATAACTTTACTTCCCCAGAGTAGGCAACCCTGATACTCTGACAACTCATGCTGCCGTCGAACGAAGGGCTTGAACTGGTCCGGCAGTTTTGTTTGAGGCCATCCGACTACTGTCCAATGTAGAACTCTAGCCAAAGTTGGGTCGTTGTGGGTGCATCTTGCAATCTTTTGGGCATTCCAAGGAATCTCCGGCGCAGTCTCCAGCATCTGGACTTCAAAAAGCTTCAGGTCAGCAGGTGGGCTGTCCTTCTCAGTTAGAGGCAGTCGACTCAGTGCACCTGCGTTCCTGAGCTGGTGAGCAGGGCTGTACTTCAGCTCGTAGTCGTAAGCAGATAGCATTAACGAACAACGCAACATCCTCGATGACAGAACCTGAGGCACTGGTTTTGTGTAATGCAAGAGTCCAAGTAGAGGTTTGTGATCTGTCACAATCCGAAAATGCCGGCCATAGACGAATTTGTGAAACTTTCTTATTCCGAACCCTATTGCCAAGGCTTCATGGTATGTCTGTGCGTAGTTCCGTTCGGCAGGTGTCATTGCTCAAGATCCATATGCTACCGGAACCTCTCGGCCTTCGCTGTCGACGTGGCTCAGAACCGCCCCAAGTCCATACGGAGAGGCATCTCAGGCCATAACTAGTGGCTTGTGGACATTGTAGTGGCCAAGGACGTTCGAAAAGTGCAGTAACTTCTTGGCCTGCTTGAAGGCTTCTGCTTCCCGCATTGTTCATTTACACTTACGGCCGTCATTCAGCAGCCTGTGCAAGGGCTCCAAAATGTGTGACAATCCTTGCAGGAACCTGTTGTAGAAATTAAGTGCTCCTAGAAAAGCTTGCAACTCCTTCTTACACTTCGGCTCTGGTGCTTCAAGGATAGCCTTGACTTTGCCATCCATCGGCTGTATTTCTGCCTTGCTGGCTTTATAACCCAGGGATACGACTTCATCTGCTCCAAAAGTACACTTGTCACGTTTCAGCCGGACACCGTCTTCTTTATTTCGTTGAAGCACTGCTTGCAGACGGGTGTTGTGCTCGGCTTCAACTTAACCGCCTACGAGAATGTCATCTGGAAAAACTTACACCCCTTCCAGACCTTGCAGCAGCTGTTCCATGTATCTCTGAAAAATGGCGACGGCAACAGCAACTCCGAACGGCAGGCGCGTGACCCGGAAAAATTGACGGTGTGTAGCGACGGTGAGAAGGTCAGCTGTCTCACTATCGACGGTCACTTGCAGGTACGCTTGGTCTAAATCAAGCTTGGAAAACTTGGCACAGCCTGCCAGTTTCGCAAAAAGTTCCTCTGTTGTGGGCAGGGGGTAGCTTTCCCAACGAACGGCAGGGTTCACCGTGCTCTTGTAGTCGCCACACATTCGCATTATGCCATCCTTCTTGATCACAGGTACTATTGGAGTCACCCAACGGGAATGTCGTACGGGTTCCAAAATGTCTTGATTGATGAGCTTGTCCAAGGCTTCATCCACTGTTGGTAGTAAGGCAAAGGGAACTGGACGTGGTTTGAAGAATTTGGGCTGAGCGGTCGGTTTCACTTCGACTCGGACTGGTGGTCCTTTGCTTTTACCCAGACCCGGTTGGAAGACCTCGGCGTGACTTCGCAGCTCAGCTGCCGGGGACGCTGCGGCAGTGGACTGACTTTGGCTCTTCGATTGTCCTTGCAGTTGATTGACTCTTAACTCAATCCCGAGAGCCTTAAACCAGTCTCGGCCCAGCAAGCCGACGCCAGCTCCCTTGATCACGACAAGACGCAGTCTTTCTTGACACCCCTTGTATGTGACCTGGACCAACACAGAGCCTAGCTCCTTCGATTCCTGCTGGTTGTACGTGCGAAGACGCAGTTCACAATGGCGTAGATTGTGCTTGGACAACCGCAGCTGGCGCATAGTTCTCTCGTTGATCACGAAACACACGGCTCCCGAGTCGACTTCCATCTCGAGAGGGTTTCCGTTAACCTCGACGACGACCCGGACCGCAGGCTCCTTGGCAGTTACTTGAAAAATTCCGAACATATCCGCCGTCTCACCGTCGCGCCGCCGCCCGCCTTGGCCTGGGCGTTTGTCGCTTGTCGGCTTAGGTGTCGGTGACGACTGCTTCGCTTTTCGTCAACAAACCTTCACGACGTGGCCCCGCTGCTTCCAGAAATGACACTGGGCGCGTCGAAAACGACACTCGTCTGGGGTGTGTGTCCCTCCACAGCGAAAACACTTGCCTTTATTAAGCTGTGACTTCGGCGCAGCTGCTTCTCTTGATGCTGAGGAGTTCATCTTAGTGTTCGGAATCCAGTGCTTACCGACCCGGCACACGTCGCTGCTCTCGGCCGGCACCGCTCCCCGAATCTTCTCCGTCCGACGGTGGGCGTACTCTTCTGCAATCGCCTTCTCCTTGGCTACCGGGACGGTTAATTCGGGCTCGGACAGAAGTCGTCGCAGAAGGGACTCTTCCCGGAGTCCGCAGACAAACCTGTCTCGAAGCATGTCATCCAACGTCGGCCCGAAATCGCAGTGTTCCGACAACCATCGAAGCTCGGCTACGTAGTCGGCGATACTCTACCCTTGACGCTGGTCGTGTTTTCCAAACTGAAAACGCTAAACGATGACAGACGGCCTCGGGTTGAAGTGGGCCACCAGTCTCGAGACGATGTCGTCGTAGCTCGTCTCGGAGGGTAAAACCGATGAGCAGAGCGAACGGATAATCGCGTACGTTGCCGCCCCGCAGACCATGCAAAGTATTGCACGCTTCTTCTCGGCTGACTTTACCTCGTTTGCGATAAAGTAGAGCTCGAGGCGTTAGCGGTAAAGTGGCCATGCTGCATCGTTGCTCAATTCGAACTCACCGATGCAGCCAAATGCCGGCGCCCCTGGTGCCGTCGCTTCCGCCATGGCACCTTGAACAGCGCGCTGGTAGGTTCTTCACCTCGTCGTTAATGTAACGTATTTAGACTTTATATGCATTATGTATGTACATAGCAAGCGTAGCGGTCCATAGCCGACCTGGCTGGGCTGGATCCACGAGAGTCTGTTCGAGAGTCCGAGCGCGAGAGCATGCTCGTGCCCCGCTTCGTGGCAGTGTTCACAGTTGCCAACGCATAACACATGCTATCAATTGATTTTCTGTTCGGCACACCTCCTTCTATAGCCACCATAACGACATGCTGGAACAGAGACTGCAATCGTTATAAAGTCAGCTCCAACCCTTAAACATGCCATCACCTACAATATTTCATGCTACGATTGTGTGTAGATACCTCCCCCTGCGTTCCGAAACAATAAGTGCGCCACTAACGCTGGCCATCGGCGATGCACCAGACACCGTCATCTTGTCCGCGCGTTTGGGGTAGTAAATAGCTAGTAAAAATACAGTGTACCAGAATACGGGGTACTGTTTGGACCTGCTCGGCACGGCAATGGGGGATTGTGAGGCTGTGGGTGCACACAACAATCGCGGCGCTGCAGACGACAGGGCAGCAGAAGGTCGCTGCAGTTCGCACGTGCGTGTGCACGTGGTGCACGCGCACAACAACCACCATACTGACCCTAATGGCGACACTGGTGATTCGCCGGTGTCGACACCTATTGGGATCTACTCCAGGCGCCTCACGCGAGCCGCTGCGGCCTAACACTACCCCGTATCCTACTACACTGTAGTAAAAAGGAAGAAACGATCAGAAAAAGAGAGTAACTGCTGCATTTACTATCTTTTTACAACCTATCACGCGTTTAAAGTAGTAAATAGTTAGTGAAAGGTAGTAGCGGTCAGAAAAAAAGTCGTACTGCTCCTGTTAGTAGCTTTTTACTAGATTATTTTAAGAGTATACGTCAGATTCACGCTTCAAACTTTATAAAATTATGCCAACTACCTGTATAGTGCAGCTATTGCGATTAAACAGCGCCCGTATGTCGTCGCTGCCGCCACCAAAGTGTTGAAGGTTCGATGAGTGAAATACACCACCCACATGATGCAAGAAATAATAGGCTGATAGTTGCAGTAGACAATATGGACTGATGGCAGTCGTGGGTTACTGGCCTCAGAGCCGTTTATACTGAGACAGTTTGGCCAATGGGCTTAGCCTGTTGCCTGCTAGAACCAGCGGCTTTCGCTAAACACGAAATTACGTTACATTTTTTCTCCTGTATTCTTGAGAAATCGTATAAACTTACTATGTGTCAGAGCGCCAAAATGGCGGAGGGAAGTAGTCACTTTCCGCTTGTTAGACTACACTGCTGTGATTGCCAGGCTGTGAAACGTCTTCTCAAGAAGGCCGAACTTTCAGTATAAACAGTTCTGGCTGGCCGTAGGAACGCTAAAGCTCCAGAGGACGCAGTAATGCCAAGTCTCGAGCCTTCTTCGGAGATCCCTGATGATTTCCAGCCACCGACGATAAAGTGCAGAAATTGCGATTGCACACCTACCACACTTCGTCGCTGCCACCGCCAAAGTGCTGAAGCTCCAATGCGCCAAAGCCACCGCCCACATTCGGAAAGTGACGGTTGCAAACAGCCTGGACATATGGCAGTCCTGTGTTACTGGATTTAGGCACGCTGAAGCTCCAGATGACGTGGCAATGCCAAGTCTCGAGCCTCCTTCGAATATGCCTGATAATTGCCAGCCACCGACTTTAAATTGCAGATATTATGATTACACAGCGCCCGTGCGTCGTGGTTGCCTTTACCAAAGTGGCTCGCGTGCGTCGTGACCAGTCCACGAAAGTGACCGTGACGGAACTTCCAACGCACCACCGGCGCAGCGTAGAAAATTGGTGTGTGCTGGACAAGGGTCAAACACATCGGAGTAGGACGCACTACAGTAACTGCACAGGCCCTTCATGCAGAGTCAGAGTATCGCGCTTCTTTTCCATTCGCCGCCAACTCCGTATTGGCGGAGAAGCGACCATGTGCGCCGAGCTGGATTGAAACTTCATGCAAGAAAAAAAAATCAACTTTGCAGGCGCCGAGTTTCGGGCGGAGCGTTTCTCTATTTGCGTTTGCGAAATATACATCCTACACATAAACCGAACGAAATGGAAGGTTTCTTGACCATTGGACATTATGTGTAGCTATTGGAGTGTACCCACGACATTTTCGTCGACCACCACGTTCTGCCAATGACATATAGAGAAACGGGAGACAAATGACGGGACGACGGTACATAGGCGGCGTGTACCCGCACTGTATCTTTTGTTTGCTGCGCAGCCGTAGCACGCCGCCTCGCGGCCACGGCAGCCGCGCTTCTGTGTCTCCTGCAGAAGCGAAGGTCACTTCCTGCAGCGCAGCTTGGATCCAACATGGCTGTCTTGGGAGCACAATCGCGATACTCTGCTCCACATGCGGAGCATGTAAAGCGAAGCGGTTTATGTACATTTACTGTAGAACGAACACCCTCGCAGCGGCCTACTCTCCACCTCGCACTTTTATAAGTTTCCAGGGACCTCCAGGAGGCGCAGCATGTGTCTATAGCCATGCGCTCCGTCGTTCGCATTTCATTTTAACCCAATAGTATGTATAATGAGTACAAAACGAGGCACTGCTGCGCAGCTGCATTAAAAGCGATGCATTTTATGTCAAGATTTGTTTTATGTGGCGAGCGTTGACAGTTAAAAATCAATAGAGTACAGAAGGCGACCTGTGGTCAGACCATCTCGCCACGTGCGAACGAACCCTGATCACTGCCCTCGTTGAGTGAGTGCCAAACACGTTCGGAAACAACAAACAAACGAACCATGGCAAGGGGGCTAGGATCATTCGAAATTCGTTAACAAGATTAAAATATTTCTCATTTTTTTGACGCACATACTACACATGGCGGGACGAAAGTGGGTTGCTGCACGCCACTGCATAAACGAATAGCTCTACAGAAGCTCCAAATACTTCGCATGTAACTTGCTCTTTACCACAGATATTATGTGCATTACGCACGGCACCCCGGCCCAACATGCACTTAAGTGCGATCATTTTACACTGGTTCAAAAATGACGAAGTGTTCCCCCGGAAACCATAACAATTTATTTTACGTCAAACAGGGTAATTTCAAGTCGCTAGGGGTATTTACGCTATGCTCGGTATTGTTACGACTGCTGCTGGGAACGGACCCCCTTCCCACGCAAGCGAAGTTGCATAAAAACGGGGCAAAATCAACGCAACGCAGATGGCCTGAGTGGGCCCTTGGCCTGAAACGCGGTTTCCCAGAGACGGACGAGGCAAATTGTTTACTCTCATTTTTACTTCTTAGTTTGATTGTGATTCTGGTATCGGCTGTTTCGTTTGTGCTGTCTTGATTGTGGTTATGTGCTTCTGGGTCAAGTTTGGTGTAGTTTAATTTTAATATAATTCGGGTTTTGGATGACCAATGGGAGTTCTGGTACACCTCTGGGTTAGGTTGGGGCTTTTCTGGCTTTCTGTTGCTGTTGTTCTGATAATTTGTCGCATTGACTGCGTCCAAGCGATACGCATCTTGGGAGCATACTACATGCTGGATCTCAAAGACCAGCAACAAGTCACGTCGTTCGTTCCCCTTGGCGACCACAAAGGTGCCCAACTTCGGATAAACATCCCCGGTGACAGAGGAAGCTGTTACCACTGCTGCTGGGAACCGAAGAAAAAGCCGATCCGAGTCTTAAGAGGCTAGCAGAGACGGAAAAGGATGGCATAGCCGAGAAAAATGTGACAATCTTCGAGAAAGATGGTCTGCTGCATCGGAAGTGCGAAGATAGGAGGGGAAGGGTTTTCGACCAGCTGATCGTCCTTTCCAAGTACCGTTCACAATTACTGTATGTGGCTCATGAGAACCCGTGCTCGGGAAATCTCGGCACTCAGAAGACCAAAGAGCGTCTCTTGCAGGAGTACTACTGGCCTGGATGTTTCAGAGATGTGGAGAAACACATAAAGGCGTGCAATGTGTGCCAGACCTCCGGAAAACCGAGCGATAAATGGAAGGCTCCGTTTAGGCTGGGTCCCTTGATCTCTGAACCATTCAGGCGCTTGGTCATTGACGCGGTGGGGCCTTTCCCCATAACCGAATCGGGTTACAGGTATATCTTTACAATGATCTGCCCGGCAACCAAGTTCCCAGGGGCGGTGTCTCTCAAAGGGTTGAGCTCTGCGGATATAGTTGACGCCCTACTGATAGTTTTTGCGAGGGTAGGCTTTCCCGCCGAACTTCAGAGAGACCAAGGTACGTGTTTACTAGTGCCTTGACGACTACTATCTTAGAGCGGTGTGGCATTAAGATTATACACAGTTCTGTGCACCACCACAGTGTAAAAATATGGCATGCGGTGCTCAAGCGCGTTCTTTGAGCGCTAACTCTTGAGTGCAAACGTGACTCGAAGGGTTGCTTGCCCGCGTCTATGTTTGCACCAGGTTCAGCAGCTCACGAATCTGCCGGCTTCAGCCCCGCTGAGCTGGTGTACGATATAGTGCTGCGGTCTCCGATGCGCATGTTGCGTGAGTCATGGGAAGGACGCGGAGAGGACACAACAGCAGTGGAGTATGTTGTGGGGTTGCTGGAACGTTTACACGTCGCCAGAAAGACCCCCGCGGAGAACATGACTACTTCTTAACTAATGTCCAAAGCGTACTATGACCAAACGGTTCGAAAAAGGACGTGTGAAATGCGCCACAGGGTAATGCTTCTGAGATTATCTAAGAAGAAAAAAGTAGAAGTGCACTGGGAGGGCCCAGCTCAGGTGATCGAGAAGCTATCCGACACCAGTAACGCGCTTCAGCATGGCGAGAGACGGAAAGAGTTGAAAACCTATCACTCAAGTCTCATGAAGCTTTCTGTCGAACGCTGCCGGGGGGGGGGGTGTGCTCTGATTAGCTTGAACGCACCGGAAGATGTGCATTTGCCGATACCTCGATTGAACGAGCACTCCGATCTACTGGAATCGACGATATAATGCAGAAAGTTGTAAGGAGAGAGGAAATTACGCCTGAACAATTGAGCGATCTGAGGGTATTGTTAGAAGAGTTTAGGGAATATGTTTTAAACTGGCCGGGTAGAATAACGGAAGCCACTCACGACGTTGAGCTGCTCTCTTCACATCAGCCGATAAGGGCGAAGTCCTACAGGCTGTCTCCGAGACAACGGGACTTAATAAAGACCAAGATAGACAGAATGCTGAAACTGGGGGTAATAGAACCCGGAGAGAGTGATTACAGGTCCTCTTTATTCATGGTCAAGGTTCCGGGCAAGGCCCCACGTCCTTGCATCGATTACCGACGACTCAGTGCTGTAACAATTAAGGGGCCAAATCTACCCCATACCTAACATTGAAGAGAGGACCGAGATCGTAAGCAGTGCAAGGTAGATCTCTACCCTCGACTTGGTTCAGGGATAATGGCAGGTGCCACTCACCGAGCGCGCAAAAGGTTCGCGGCTTTTGTTTCTCCATTTGGTACCTTCCGGCCTCTAATGTTGCGTTTTGGCTTGAAGCACGCGCTGTTTTGTTTTTCAAGTTTAATAAACCGCGTGCTGCGGGGCCTCGGCGATTTTGCCTTGCCTTATTTGGACGATATCGCCGTTTTTTAAAACAGCTGGGACGACCATCTTGCTCATTTGCGAGCGGTGTTTGTCAGTCTTTGGGAGGGGAGCCTAACGGTGAGGGCGGAGAAATGCCAGCTGGGAAGGGCCGAGGTCACGCACTTGGGTCATGTGGTTGGACATGGATCTCGCCGAGAATCGGATATTAAAATAGAAGCGGTCGCACACTATCCTCATCAAAAAACTAAGCCGGATATCCGAGCGTTCCTCGGGCGTACTGGGTATTATCAGCGGCACATCCAGGGGTATTCCGTAATGGCGATTCCACTCACGGGCGCTGTTCGTAAAACGCAGCTCACACTCGTGATCAGGGCCGACCTGAAACAAACAGCGTTTCAGGGAATAAAGAAAGCGCTGATAAAGCAGCCAGCTCAAACAGCACCGGACTACAACAGACCATTTGTAGTTCAGTGGGATGCCAGCGACATGGGATATTGGCGTCGTGTTGTGTCACAGGGAAGCGCGGACGTCAAGCACCCCGTCTTGTACGTAAGCCGCAAACTGAGTGTCTGGGAAGAGGCGTGTAATGCGAGCGAAAAGGAATGCGCATGCCTGGTATGTGTGGCATAGAAGCTCTCGTAGTACCTTGCGGTGAACAAATTTATGTTCGAAACGGATGACTGCCCTCTGTGTGGCGACGTAATATGTCCCCAAAAAACGGACGCCTTTTGCGCTGGAGCATTGCTCTGTGACAGATTAATTTCAAAGTTCCACACAAACGGGGCAAAAACAACGGCAACGCCGATGGCCTAAGTAGGCCCTCGGCCTAATACGCGGTTTCCGAGAGACGGGCGAGGCAAATAGTTTACTTTTAATTTTACTTCTCAGTTTGATTGTTATTGTGGTATTGGCTGTTCCTTTCGTGCTGTGTTGGTTGTGGTTATGTGCTTCTCGGTTAATTTTGGTTTACTTTAATTTTAATGCAATTTGGGTTTTGTTCTGATGCCCAAATGAAGGTTCTGGTGCACATCTGGGTTAGGTTGGGTGCTTGCTGGCTTTCTGTTGCTGTTGTTGTGATGGTTTGACGCATTGACTGCGTCCAAGCGCTACGTGTCTTGGGAGCACACTACATGCAGGATCTCAAAAAGCAGCGACAACCCACGTCGTTACTTCAGGCGACCACAAGGGTGCCCGCCTTCGGATCGACTTCCACGATGACAGAGGAAGCTGTTACGACTGCTGCTGGGAACGGACCTCCTTCCTACATTAAGCGATGCACCTGCGCGACCTTCACAGAGGCCTGCCATTTCAAAGCTCTCAAACGGCGTGGAATTGCGGAGCGGATGGCGATCGAGTTTGACCTCCACTGGAGATGACTACGGATTTGCCCCGCCACTGCTGAGACCATCCGGAAGTTCGTGTTTGTGCGAGCCTCGCCTGTCGTCGCTGTGTCTAGACATTCCGGAGAACCACCGTCATCTTCCTTGAGGAGACAATACTCGGCTTAACGTTGCTGGCTGGCGCTTTGGGGGGGGGGGGGGGGGGAGGTCTTTGCTTTCCGGAGCGTCGGCGCCGCCCTCCTCACTCGTCGACGTCAGCGACGAATCTTAGATGCAAATTCATTGTCCGCAAGAGTGAGTTTCGAGGAGGTGTTTGGGGGGGGGGGGGGGGGGGCTGGTAGCATGGCCGCGTGAAGCTCTGACTTTGCCGGCATTGGCTGCCGCGTGGTTTCCTCTTTTCCCGGCCTAAGGAACTATGTATATGTAATTAAAACAGAGTTTGAGGGGACGCCCGCTTCCTGACTTATAAACGTTCCTGTCCGTGGTCCACCCGGTACCTGGCTTGACCAAGCTCCAGGCCGCGGGTTTCCCTTACAATTGAAAATATTTAGGTGGGTTTTAAATTTATAGGATGGGGGGTCATTGAGTAGAGAGGAGTCGTTGCGATTTAAGGGGGTGCCTTCGGAAAAACATGGGGGCTGTACACCCCCCCCCCCCCCCCCTAGGGGGTCTGTAGGGAAATCACTGCCACAGGCTGGCCGTCGACAGGGTATACAGGCTTGGTCCCGACAGTATCGAGCTTTTTCTAGCCGGAGCAGTGATTGCATTTTGAGAAATTCGTTCTACCCTCGCAATAAAAACAAACCTTCATAATCAACACCGTCTATAACAAACCGGCCGACTGCAAAGGTAACCATGCAAAACTTTTGGACGAAAGCGGTGGAGAAGAGTTGTTACGCGCACGTGTTAAACTGCGATTAAGTCTTCATAGTGCACTCAGTGTTTTTGCATGTGTTATATTAAAAATAAAGCAATATTTAGCCAACCTTTCTCTTCAAAATTAATCTTTAAAACCTACATAGAGGCACTTCTTGACTACCCGTCGTCCGCAACACCTTCCGTTCAGCGCTAGTGCTATAACAGGGCCAGCTGTTATAGCACTAGTCCGCCAGAACTTTCGCTAGCCTTATTATAGAATTATGGTATTATTATAGCATTACTATAATATTATTAAGTAATATTATATAGTATTATAGTATGATGGTATTATTATGGCATTATTAAGCTGACCCTATTATAGTATCATGCACCAACAAGCTCAACTAGAGCCCGTTGCTAGTGCTATCTCGGAAAGCTGGGAGCATCGACGATTATTACATCGACTTTTAAGTTTTTGCGGTCACTGTCATATCCCGTAGCAGCTCCATAAGAATCATCCAGGCATCAAGCAGACACCGACCATGGAGAAGACGTTTTCAAAGTCAAGTAGTAGCGAAGCGTCTTCGCTTCTTGGAGGAAGAAACTCGAGCCACTGGGCCGAGCGAGCATGCCAAGCGGCGGATCTGGTGACGAGCAGGTGCAGGCCGTGCTTTCTTCGGGATCTTATTTGTTACCACGTGTGCTTTAGGAGCGCACCACGTTACCCGTTTATTGTACTATGGCATCATAATATTAGTTCTGGCCGTGTTCGTGAGCCTTCGTCACTTTCGTTGCGAGCCTAGAGAGTCAAAACCAATCCCCCTCTATTTTATTTACAAGGTTCGCCGTCAGGGCGGCGACAGCGTAGCTCGAACTTGCGAATTGATGCGCCGACGTGCTCTCTCAATGGCCCGCGTCCGCGTTTGTTTCAGGTTTCTGTTTCCGTCAGCCGTTTTGTTCCTGTATTTTTTTGTGCTATGATTACGATACACGCGGTCTTTAGCATTCGAGTAGAAAAACAAGCCCATGCGGTACGCTCAATTTTGTCCGCGGCGTGATTCAATAATGACGTGGCGGGGTGTCGTCCTGTTGGCTGCTGAACGCAGTCGGAAAGGCAAGGCAATATTTTTTGTTCCCCTCGATAACCACGTTGTTGCAATAGGTAAATTTGGTTAAAGAAAATTATAATAAAAAAAAAAAATCTTCGAGCCCACAACCTCGAACAAGCTCTGCGAGGGAAGTTGTTTTCATAATTGTGTGCAATGCACCACTGCGGCCTGGAAACAGTGGAGCTGTAGCGTAATTCTTGTTCGTTTTATTTTTCTTACTGTATCCGCCGACCCGGCATAGGGAGCTCTGGGGTGACTTCGCACTTTGGCGGTCACAGGCAACTGGTTACATTTTCTCAATTGAAATTTATAAAGTCCGTGCAATAGCCTTTTTACTTTAGGCCATGGATGTCAATATAATTTTCAAATGCCTGTAAGGTTTAGCATATTACCTTCAGACTGCAAAAAATGACAACTGAATTTGCAATTTCTTTGTGAATTATGAATTCAAATTCGCGAAGAGATCACCTATGTTATTGTGCTGCCTGCTTGTTACGAATAACGTTGATTTTTAATGTTTATAGTGAGAGACACGGACAAATAGACTAATCTACCAGCACTGCACATTTTACTTTGGCAGATGAACCATTTGAACCAGCTATTCTGAAAAAGGTTGGCATTACGAAGTATAAATTCTCGGCTATGCCGTCCATAGTTTTTTGACATCCTCAAAAGCTACTTTAGACATCACTGCACTTTCGGGATCCTTTCACTGATGTCAGCAACAGAAGCAGGCCCGGAGGACTATCCCACCTATTCCCAGCGCGTCGCGAGCCAACAATGTATCGCTTAAATTAGAATCGGTTTATTATTGCTACTATTAAGAGATCTTACAGGGGATCAACAATAAAACGCTTCATTCAGTATGCGGTCAAAATGATAAGCTGTGCAATTCTTCTTCCTTCTTTTTAAGTTCGAGCAACTCATAAGCATTTTACGTGTATAGAAAGACGCCACCCAGTGAAATAACACCTGCAGCCGCTGCATGCTTTTACTTCTCTGTTTTGCAAAATGCAATCGATGGAAACTGTTTTTACATAGTCGTTTCCCAGCGTCTGGAAATCAGTCGTGCTGCATTGCTTTCGAAACAGGCTGCTGGTACAACCGTGCCAAAACGAATAAAATGTGCTGGGTAGGTGTTCGCTGCATTCAAAGTGTTTCCAGAAAGTTATTGCGTCAAATAGGGGCTATTGAGCAGCGTACACAAATGGGAAAACAGTAGCTGCGGTTATTCTAAGCCCGCGGAGAATGGTCAACAGTTCGGCGACAGCAACCCCTTTAATAGCACCTTATGTCAAAATCATTGCCAGTTCTTGTTGCTGTGTGACTTGCACGCTTGATTTGACTTTATAAGGCTTAAAATAAACGAGACGTTAACGCTAAATATTTTTTTGCAGCAAAAGCGAGGCACGAGAGGCTGTCGCCGAAACCGGCGCATATGTGCTCGGGCAGGTTAGGAAGAACATGGCGGACGGCGCGCCAGCAGACGACAGTAGTCAGAACAGGAGGGCGAGGGAGGAGGACTTGTCGCTACCTCCCTAGCCTATGGACGTCGAGAAAAGCTAAAGAATCAACGGCGCCAACGGTGCCGTTGGCCAAGCACCGAGCTTTCCAAGTCGCCGACGCCGCCGAGCCTCGAAGGAGGAAGCTGATTGTGAACGTGATTGGGCAGCCGTCCGAACGCCTGTGCCCGCCTTCTTTACGTGAATGTGTTTCGCAATATTAATTTAATACTGAATGGTTCCTAAGCATGCCAGTAATAGACGGAATCGGCTGCATGAGCCTTGCAAGGGTTACGGCAGCCACTGACGAGGAGCCGACCGGAATGGGACGGGCAGAGCAGAGCAAATCGACTGTCTAGAAATACGCGTTCGTGTATATTGGGTGCTAAAGTAGATTTAAACTCGAACTTGGTCGATTCGTAAATCGCCTCCTTCCTACGGCTTTTTATGTAGGAAGCTGAGAAAATAGCAATTCTGGATGGATCATGCCACACTGGAATTTCCGGGATCGTTTTGGATAGAGTGGAACCACGAAGCGGTTTACTGGATCCGCCCCGATTTGAAGTCGGGTGCCTCGGATTGAGCGCAGAATGAAGTCGGAGCCGCCTGAATGAAACTGGACAAGACCGAATCTGACTTTGATCTAACATTTTCGTACGGAAGCCAAGAGAATGGTGGAGAGATGGTGAGAAAGAGGGAGGGGAAGAGAGGTAGAAAAATAGAAGGAGGAGAGCTGGGGGAGGAAGGCAGATGGGAAGAACACTCTAGGAGGGGAGAGATCGAGAAATAAATGAAATGAAAAGCAGAGGGATAGGGAAAGGAATATGGTGTGTCGCGTGACGTATATCTTTCCTACATTTATCAAGAAACTGAACTGTATAGGTTACATGACGTCGATTTCCCCGCTAGACTTTGCGGGGAACGGGAATTGTGTTTAGGTCAAAGGCGTGAATTTTCCCGCCAAATTTAACGGGGCAGTAGCAGAGGCTATGCACAGAGAATTTCGTCTGTTTCTTGCGCAGTGCTTGCGGGGAGGTCAAAACGATGCCGAGTTTTGATTGGCTTTAATGGAAGGTTAGTAGGTAGTCCTCAATACTAGACGCCTTGAGGTCTACCCGCTATTTTTTTTCAGACAGACAATGAGGGATCGACTTTCTGACATCATCGCATCCCCTGTGTAAGAAGCAGACGAACATGCCTTCCGCATTATGTTGATTGGTTGAAAATACGGTAATTTAAGCACATTATGCTGATTGGTTGAAAATACGGTAATTTAAGCATAAAAAAGCTAATATATTACATTATGTTTGTTGGGCGCATGACGCCCCATACGCAAAGAGGAAGTATAGGTATTATATATCACAGAAGCATGCGATCTGCTTTGTTGGTTACATAATGAGCCACAGACAAAAGAGTGCGTATCATTCGTTGAGAATTTAATAAAAACTGCGGAAGACTCACACGGTCGACACTTACCGTATTAAGAAATATACTTATGTATTCCCGAAGTGGTCTACAATGATTTTTTTCTTGGCGTGCCTTCACCCGTGATGTGTCACATACAAAACGCACGCCCAGAGTTATATTTTGCACAATGGATATGGTACTTGCCCCTGAAACATAAAAATATAAATACAACTTGCAGTACAGCTTAAAATAGAAATCATGTTTACAGTAGATATTACTAAAAATAAAAACACCAGAAGCATATGCTTAGCATTTCGGCAGCCGTATTGTGCATCCCCAATAGCCCCTTCATTAGGTCCACAATTTCGTTCTGAATTGTACCTCGACGATGAATGTGCGGTTAACAGAGAACTAGATTAAAAGTTCTTTTGAAGTTTATTTTCATAAAATCTTGTAATACATTTATGAAACATGAATACTTTCATCATATAAATTATAAAACTTCATACTGTAATTAATGCAAATCGAGGGGGGGGGGGGGGGGGATCGGTGGCCGAGTGAACTAGCGCACACCAGCTCGGAGCACTTGGAGCGAAAGATCGTGCTGCAGAACCCAGGGATCCTGGGTCCAATCCCCACCCCTGCGCGTTTCGATCTGGATGAGCATCGCACCGGCGTGCGGTCGTGTACAACTACTGCGTGGTGTACGTTAAGGAGCTCAGGTTAGCGGTTGTACCGCACTGTGTAAATTTATTATCTACAGCTGGGAGGCTCGTCGCCCGTTAAGGCAGACCAAGTTCTGGGCTGTATAAACACACACAGAACCCAAGTTTTTGCAAACCGATACTGGAACAGAATGAGGGAATCGTGTTGAAAGTAGTATGAAAAGAAAAAGAGGGACAGAGACAACGTCTCTAACTAAGCTAATGATTTATTTAATTACCCTCATTATATACGCCGATCTACACGGCAGGACATACTGTTTTTCGACGACACGCGCAAAACCCACAGCAACACAAAAAAAACTAAATAGAACGAGTTTTAGAGCACAACCAGCTTTAAATTAGATAAAAGCTTCTGGACAGCTTAATGCCACTGACAACTTTAATGGCTTTGACATCACCAGAGAGCTCAAATCTATGTGTTTCAAATTAATTCAAATTAAAAACAATATGTAAAAATAACATATGTTAGAAACATTTGAATGCACAAAGGTTTTTACAATATACCGGTAGGTATTTTCTCAAAATAACTTTACCTATTTTCTTCATTTTTATATTAGCAAAATATAATAGTGCTGTGACGATTTGTTGTGGTCGTCAAGAGAAATGGGCACCGAGCTCAGGAAAGACACGTCAACCTCCGAGATTCCATGCATAACTTCTTTTCTTTTTTATTTTGATCTCCTTCTCCTCGCGCTCGCACGCGCGGCACCGGAGCTCGCACGAGCCGCACGAGTCGTCTTTTTCGGCTCGTCACATGCCGGGGTTTTAGAAACTGTCGACCCGACAGTGCGCTTTCATGAGGCAAAAACAAAACAACATTAAACAAATACCACGCTCTGAGATATGCACGCAAGTGAATAAATATGTACATTCAAAATGCTAAATGAGAAGGCACGCTACAAACAAGTGCACACACTAAAAATTCCATAAGTTCAGTCATCGGGTAGAGGCTGTGCGAATTCAGCGATTGGTGTAAGATACGGCTTCAGTTTCTCCACGGGCACTACATCGCGGCCATTACCGTCCATGAGTTCAATCTCGTAGTTCACAGGAGAGAGCCGGCTCACAATTCGGTGGGGGCCAGTGAACCGTCGTGTTGCCTTGAGCCCCACGGGTGGTGTCTTTAACAACACGAGCTGGCCCTTCTCGAAGGTGAAGTCCTTGCGTCCCCTGTCGAAGTAGCTCTTTTGTTTTTGTTGAGCGAGCTTGATGTGCTTGGCGGCCAGTTTCCGAGCTTGGTTCAGTCTCTCGTGAACAACGACTGAATAGTCCGATGCATCACGTAGTTCAGCGAGCTCCTGGCGGCCATAAACGACATCAAGGGGGAGCACAGGGTCACGGCCGTAGACTAGGAAAAAAGGTGACTGACGAACGGTGTCCTAGAATCCGGTATTATAGCAGAACACAACGTAGGGAAGGACGTCAGCCCACTTGTCGCCTCCGGCTGTTGCCAAATTGATCATCTGCTTGAGCGTCTTGTTCGCCCGTTCGCAGAGGCCGTTCGCAGCAGGATGGTACGCTGTCGTAGGCGAGTGCTGGATGCCACGGTGCTGAAGGTACGTCGAAGTCGAGCGTGCCATCATCTGAGTGCCACGATCAGTGATAATCACTGCTGGACAACCGTGCTTTAAAATGATTCGACGCTCGATGAATTTCTGTACCGTAACCGCTTCAATGTTCCGCACAGGCTTGGCCTCAACAAATTTCGTGAGGTAGTCGATGGCGACAATGATGTATTTGTAGCCTCGAAATGTCTTAAATGGTCCAACAATATCTAGCCCTACTGTGTGAAACGGGGAGTGGACTTCAATCGGTTGCAGCAGTCCAAGAGGGGCCGCAGATGACATCTTCATATGTTGGCAGAGATCGCAATGCGTGACAAAGTTCTTTACGTCCCTGAAGAGTTTCGGCCAGAAATATTTTGTGCGAATAGCTTCAAAGGTGCGCCTGATGCCCATGTGTGCGCCGTACTTTCCTCCGTGGAATTCGCGTAAAACTTCGGCTCTCTTCGAGTCAGGAAGGCAGACCAAGAAACGTTGATTGATGGGGCCTTGATCCCTCCTGTAAAGGACTCCGTCATGAACGACGAACTTGTGCTGTGCTCGCCTCTGCTGTTTACGTGTGCCAGCACTTCCATCCAGAAGTTTGAAAACGTCCTGGCAATACGGATCCTTATGTTGGTCACGTGAAAGATCCTCAGCCCGTTGCAGGAAGGCCGGAGATGTGACACAAAGAACTTTGTCATCTAGCTCCCGTGTTGACTGTGGAGTATGGGAGAGGCAATCTGGCGCTCTGTGTAGAGCTCCTGACTTGTAGATGACCTCGAAATCGAACTCTTGCAGGATGAACGACCAGCGCAGTAAGCGTTGGTTCCCCTCCTTGTACCGCATCACCCAGCAAAGAGCATGGTGGTCGGTAACAACTTGAAATTTACGACCCATGAGGTACGGGCGAAGCTCATCCAGAGCCCACTTGACGGCAAGAGCTTCCATCTCTGTTGATGTGTAGTTGGACTCGGAACCTTTGTGGGAGCGACTTAAGTACAGTACAGGTCTGATGTTTCCGTCTTCGTCCTCTTGCAATAGCAATGCTCCCAGCCCAAGCTTGGAAGCATCGGTGTGAACTTGGACGCCAAAGCGTACGTCTTCCGAAAAAAGCTTAAGAAGAGGTGGTTCACACAGGGCGTCCTTGAGGGCTCCAAGCGCTGCATCTTGTTCTTCATTCCAGAGGAAGTTTGTTTCTTTCTTGAGAAGTTCGCGCAAAGGAGCAGCAAGAACACTGTAATTCGGGATAAACTTCCGGAAGTAAGATGTCAGGCCCATGAAGGATTGGAGTTCCTGGATATTGCGGGGAACCGGAAACTTATGGACAGCTGCCAACTTGGAAGGGTCTGGTGAAACTCCATGCTTCGTGACGATGTGTCCAAGGTACTTGACTGACGTACAAAAAAACACTTTTGTGGCTTGAACTTCAGGTTCGCTTTGTGAAACCTTGAAAAAATGTTTTGCAGGTGCGTCACATGCTCGTCAAATGTCTTGCTGTAGACAACACAATCGTCCATGTAGACGAGTGCGTGGGCGTACTTGGCATTCTCGATGATAGTGTCTACCGCACGCTGACAGGTAAACGGAGCACCCTTGAGTCCAAATGGCATCCTCAAGAACTCATACAGGCCCCACGGAGTAACAAAGGCCGTTTTCTTGACATCTTCTGGCCGCATGGCAATTTGATAAAAACCAGAAACCAGGTCCATGACAGAGAAAAACTTGCTACCCGTCAGAGTCTGCAAGGCGTCCTCAATTCGCGGAAAGGGGTAGACAGTGTCTTCAGTGACCGCGTTGATCCTTCTGTAGTCGACGCACATTCGTGTTGATCCGTCCTTTTTCGTGACTAAAACCAAGGGGGATGCCCACGGACTGCGCGATGGTTGCACAATCTTGCCATCGACGAGATCCTTGATCAACGCCTTGACGAGATCACGCTGCGCCGGCGACAGTCGACGTGGTCTCTGGGAGATAGGTCTCGCATTACATGTCGGGTTGGAGTGCTGCTCAAGCCGACAGTTTCCAACGTCAGTGCTGGTTCGCGCGAAGCAAGGCATGTTTTTAGCAAGAAGCTCTTGAACTTTTTGAAGCTCTTCCGGTGCCAGCGTTGAACCAATGTTGAACGAGACACCCTCAACCGATAGCGGTTGATGTTGAGGGCCGACAATTTTCAAAGCATTCGGGCGATCCAGGTCCTCTGGCGAAGGCAGGCTTGAGCAACTTAAGATAGACGCAGTTTCGTCGTCGCTAAGCTCGATGTCTTCGACACTTGTGACCCCCCTAGCGACTCCGACAGTAGCATCAGAGGGTAGAGCCACAGGTCGAGACGACGGGTTGGCCAGGAGTACGTAGAACGTGCTCTCGGTCTCATCCATGACCATGGGTTCAACAAGAAGGCAGTGGCGATCGTAGAGCAATTTTGTGCCGCTCATCTCTATCTTCGTTGATTGCCCTCGGACAGGATTCTTCAGGCGTGCTTGAACAAGCTTTCGGGACCGCGGAGGTATCAGCTGCTCCGTTACCAAGATGACCTTATGACATGTCGTAGGCGGAGGAATCGAGAAGCTATTTGCACCCCAATCGATCATGGCCTTGCACGCTGTCAGGAAATCGTCACCAAGGAGCAACTTTTCTTCCTGCAGATGTGGGACCACGATGAATGCCTGGTTCAGCGTCTGTCCGTCAGCTGTCACTGTGGCAGTCGCTTCGCCGAGGTTCGTGAGGGATTGACCACTTGCACCATGGAGACGGATAGAAGAAGGTTGAATCAGAAGGTGCAACTGGTCGGCGATGGAAACGTGGATGAGACTTCTCATTGCCCCCGAATCCAAGAAAGCTGTCAGATGCTGTCCGTTCAGTTGAACCTGAATTGTTTTGGTGCCCACCGCTGCGCCACATAGGATGCGCCGAACTACTGATGACCGCTCGCAGGCGTCAGAGGCATCAGCTTGTCGTTTCCCTGCGTCGGTGCTGCAGTGGACTCGAAGCGCTGTTGCCACTCCAAACATTCTGGTGTGAGCTCCTGCCGACACCGCGTGACGAAGTGGCCGCTCTTCTTACAATTGAGGCACAGCGGACGAACTTCCGGGTGACGAAACGAAGAACGCCGAAAATTCTGGGAAGCTTTTGATGGGCGCTGAGGCGACACGTGCTGCTTCCCTTGCTTCTCGCGTGGAGAAAGAGGCTGCTGAAAATGGCCGTCGTCCGCGTTCTGACGAGGCGGCGACCGGTCCTGCTTCAAGAGCGGGAAGGAGGACGCTTTCTTGGTTACCTTCGCAGCCTGAGCTGGCTCTGCAGCTACCGTCAATGCCGGTGTCTTTGGTTGGCTGAAGACTACCTGGTCGAAGCGGAGGAATGAGTCCAGCAACTCATCCAACGAAGCAAAGCGTCTATCGAAATAGTGCTTTCGTGGTTTGTCAGACAGTGTTGCCAAGATAACCCTGCATTTCTCCGCCTCCATCTCCGGGTAGTTGCACTCGTCGATGAGCTCCAGTTTGCGGAAGGCGAGGTCTGTGCAGGACTCTCCCGAACGCTGACTTGCGCCGAACATCTTCTGTTTCGCTGTAACTTCGTTGTCCAGGTTGTAACGACGACGGAAAGCGGTCTTCATTTGCTCCCCTTCGTACCTTGGTT
>JABSTQ010003312.1:0-25334 GCA_013358835.2 Ixodes persulcatus
AGACCACGTGAGGAACCTCAAGTCCGTTCTTCAGAGGCCTGAAGATGTTGGCCGTAAGGGGAAGTTGGAGTTTACGATAAAGAAAGAGGGACATTTAAGACAAACTTAAATGTCCCTCTTTCCTTGTCGTAAATTAATAACCAACACGCTCAACCATCTACGGAAGTTGGAGAAACGCCAATCTTTCAAACCTGAAGTAGAGTATTTTGGCCATGTCATTACCAAGCAGGGACTCACTCCAAGACCAAACAAGGTAGACGCGATCGTCAACGCTCCTGCTCCTTGCAACGTGAAAGTGCTTCAAAGCTACCATGGACTGCTCAACTTTTACCGACGATTCTTGTCAAACATTTCGTCTTCGTTACGGCCGTTGTATCTTCTAGTGATGGGACGAATCTTTATCCGAGTCGAGATTCGGAAAGATTCGGAGGAGTAGCCGAATTTCAAGTGATTCGGAAAAGTTTGGAACGATTCGTAGCGTTGTCATGGTTGCCAGATCACGGGGATGAGTGTTTCGACTTTTCGTGATATTAAATTCTCTAAATTCCACAAAGTGCACAAAATGATATTGTAATATAATATCTTAGTAATAAATAAAATGTCCCGCTTTGTTTATATTATTTTGGATGTTTGTCGAGAACGGAAATCAGATATGAAGGGAAAATTGGTTTCGGCTCCGGATTAAGACTAAAATAGGCATGCTTGGAGCACTTAAAAATACAAGTGCATGTTTTCAACGCCGGAAGAGATCGATGCCGTACGTGCTGTTCGGTACAGACACATTTCGTGCCCATAATTACGGTCATAGTGGCACACACCACACAAGTGAGCATGTTCGATTCGATTATCTTTAACTTGTGTCTACTGAGGTATTCTTACCGGAACACGGGAAACAATCTGAAACCCCTTGCGCTGTACCATTACAGTCTCCTGTACTGCACTTGTGCCTTCCTGGCTAATGATATCTGATTTAGTTGCTGTTTGTTTCAGAATAATAAAGTTGCGTTAGACACCTTTGTGTTGTGTTTCTTTTTCATCAAATAAAGTTCACGTACACAAAACTTGCTGCCGAGAACGGAGAAACGACAGTGCGACGTTTCTCTTCGCCATCGATGCCGGTACGCAATCAAAGTTATGACGAGCAACATTCATCTTGCTCTCGCGCATTACAGGTGCAGACATACACAGCTCTAAAGAAGGAGGCGAATAATTTTGTTGCCTGAATATATGTATTGTGCGTTGCGCCACAATATGTATAATAGATTGCATTTCGCTAGATTTTACCGATCACCGCGAAACCGCACAGAAACTGAGATCGTGCATTGGTTAGGCCTACGTCAACCACATCGATCAGCTTAGCTGGACCTGGGTGCGTGCCAGGGTTTAAAATGACAGTACAGTACGTACCATACGTTGAAATAAACAAGTCAGAATCTGGTTATATGCAGTAACAGTACCTAAAAAAGAACACAACCGACCGCATTCGCGAGGTTTACGACAAGGTACACGCTGTCGACTGCAACCAGCGACGAATCTCCGAATCTGCCGAATATTCGTCACGGGAAGCTCGGAAATTTTCGAATCTGTCAGAATCCGAATCTCCGGTGATTCGTCCCATCACTAGTATCTTCTACTGATGGCAAGTAAAAAATGGTCGGGGGGAAAGGAAGAAGGGCAAGCTTTCGTTGAAAGCAAGAAACTCATGACAACTGCACCCGTTCTTGTGCATTACGATTCAAAGACGACCTCCTACTCCGTGATCTCTCAGATTGTCCACGCTGTCCTCACCGGAACGCCGCTGCCAGTGGGAAGAGACTAAATTCCATTTGCTGCAAGGTACAATAAACTCAGCCTGCACGAGGGTTGTCTATTGTGGGGATCGCGTGTGGTTGTGCCCAAGCTCTTGCAGGCTCGAGTCTCTGAACTACTGGATGCTGGACATCCTGGAGGGAAAAAAAAAACAATATGATTGCCAGATGCCATGTCTGGTGACCTTGAATTGACAACGCCATCACAGACCAAGTAAAGAACTGTGCTACTTGCCAAGCATATCACAAGTCACCTCGTGGCATCCCAATTACTCCTTGGCCGTTTCCCGACAAGCCCTCGTCTAGGCTTCATGTAGACTTTGGAGGCCGCTTCATGGGTCATTACTTTCCCGTCATGGTAGATGCTTTCTCCAAGTGGTGGAGGTTCATCCTGTTCCTTCACCCTCGGCAGATGCTACCATTTCTGTATTTAGGACAGTTTTCGCCCAACATGGACTGCCTGACATCATCGTCTTCGACAATGGACCAGCGTTTGTCAGCAACCAATACGCTGATTTGTTTAAGCCGGAACGGAATCCGTCGAATGCTGGTTCCACCGTATCACCCCGCCTCCAATGGAGCAGAAGAGCGAGTGGTACAAACAATCAAAGACACGCTAAAGAAAAGCGCACCAGGCGACTTCAAGACCCAGGTGGCCAAAGTACTTTTTCTTTACAGAACGACGCCGCACGACTTGACATGCCGCGCGCCCTGCGAGTTGCTTATGGGCAGAAAGATAAGGACGCCTTTGGACTTAAAGGGGCCCTGCAATGACTTTTTTACTGGTTTTTAATTTGCACCGAACCTGAGCGCACTGAACGTAGTAACTTAATGAAACTTTTCTTTTCTCAAATTTCGCTTTATTTTAAAAGTTATAGGCAAATTAGAATTACAAAAACAAGCAAGAAATAACCTCCTTCATGACGTCGTAGGTCCTGGCTTGAGTGGCCGTGAACTAGAGGAGGGGTAGTGAGCTCATCGAACGTTCACGGCTGCCGCACTCCGTGTCGACGGCTCCAGAGGGCGCCACTAAAGCATGTTTTGGATAGGCTGTATGAAGCGGGCGGCCAGGGCGGCTCGCATTGCATTTGCTGCGCGATTAAAGACTAATTCGGCATAACACTTCATTGGCCACAAACGACAGCAAACACGCGGTAAAGATGAGTTCAGAACGGGAGCCACTTCGCGCTGCCATACCACCAAATGGCCAAATCGCCAACCAATCTCGCGCTGAAGCCCTTCGGAACGCTCGGAAGCGGTCGGATGCTCGAGCCGGAATACGATCGCAGCGCCGCCGCGTACACCCGGGATTTTTCTACGCTCGCCGTTCGTCGGGGCCTCAACCCACTAGCCCTTTCTAATATGTGCCGTTTTTTCCGCCGCTTGGTGGCGGGTACGTCGACGGATCATTTCTTGTTTCCGTACTTTACAAACTGCATTTGTTTCTTTTCTGATCTAAAATACTGAACAAAAACTAGTTTCATACATAATTGAAACGGTTCGCGACACTTATATTTTGTATCTCGACTAAAAAAAAGCTTTTAGCGGCTCTGACCAGTAGTAAGCCCAGGACCAAAGACGTCACATTTCGCGCGCTTTCGGCAACGTGGGTCGCCCTCGTAGGCGGAGGAGGTTTCCGCGTCGTCAGGGTTAAAATATGACGCACTGATATTTAGTTACTCTCTCCATGCCCGCTGGCTTTCCCGAACCCCAAGAGACGTGGAAACCGCAAAAAAGGCAGACGCTTAAATATGATTGCAGGGCCCCTTTAATGCTTCCAAGCCTGAAAACTACCATTCAGTTGAAGCAACTCAAGCAGACAATGCATGCTGACCAAGGTTACCATCGGGTATCACTGATGGAGTCCGGGATATCAGTATACGCTAGAAATTTTAGACCCGGGCCACGTTGGGTGCCGGCTTCCGTTGTTGGACCAGTGAGTGCCTTTTCTGTTCGGCTCAAACTTCCAGTCGAAACACCTTGGCATCGTCATGGTGACCATCTTCGACCAAACACTATGCAACAGCCACCGCAGCCAGAGACTCATCCTCAGGAACAGTCTTCTGTGCTTCAACCGACGGAGCCGACTTCGCAACCAACGGAGCCGACTTCACAGAGCCAGACTCGACCCGAGGAGCAGTCTACATCGACAGAGGAAACCTACCCTCCAGGGAATCCACCCATGGTCGACACAACCGCCATGGTTGAACCGAGTCCCGTTGCTACAAGACGGAGTGCAAGAGAAAGACGGCCCGTTCAGCGTGACTCCCCATGAGCAATGAGCGAACACTTTAAAGGGGGGAGGAATGTTACGAGTCTGTTAGCGCCACCAACGAACCAGAAAGCATAGTGGCAGAGATCAATGGTAATAAAAAAAAAGAAGTAGTGTGATGTAGACCGTCAGCAGGTTCAGACGTGTGTTATTTTCTTCCCACACTCGTAACAGGTTCACTGTAATACACGTAACAGCCATTCAAATTTCATTCTGAGAAAAAAAAAAAAAAAAAAAACGATCGCGTTTTTGTGGTAAGGTTTGAGCTCTGTGCCTTTCTAGTGCCATGATTAGAACCGTGGACTGGAACTACTATGCCAAATCCGATGTATGGCTATACTGCGTCTCACCTAAGTGCTAACGAAGCGAAAATTACAAACGCGAGGATGTGATCAGCGCTTGCACTGCATGATCGCACATGCATGGCAGCTATGATCAAAGCTCTGGATTCGCCCATGTAGATTTAACTTCGATCGCATTTAAAATGAAACGAAGCATAGTTTATACGGCCTCTGTGCACTTTCGAGTCGAAATAGTGAGTATATATTTTTAAATATCACCAGCGAAGATGGGGTTCGGAGGATCGCGAACACGCTACCTTCTCAGCTGTTCTTGAAGTAATAGCCTATCGCCTCCGCGACACAAGATTTATAAAGACCTGCTAGAAGGCAAAATCCGTTGTGTTCGTAAAGGAAGCGCGATGTAAAAGGCACCTTACCGGCACAATCGGACGGCGGTCTCGTAGTGACTAGAGCCACTAAATGAGCTGCGCTTATTTAGTGGCACTAGTAGTGACCGGCGCAATAGGCGTTTCAACGCGAGGCTAGACAAGCGCCTTCTTTTTGATGCTCTTCGTCGCCTTTATCTTGGAATCTTCGAAATTCCTCGACCAGACGACGGAGGAATCGTAAGGGGCACAAAGCTGTTCGATCTTGTGAACTCGGCAAATTTTAACAGGAATACAATAAACAAAAGACTCACGGTCGCCGCTACAGCACAACCTCCATTACCGATGCCGCTGATTGTTTACTCGCAGCCTCCCTCCTGACATGTGCGAGAGCGGAACTTAGTCGCAATCGTCATTAACCTCCTTGCCCGCCTTCGCGCCTTCTTTCCCATCCGCAGAACACGTATATGAGCCCACTTTTGATGTGTATATATTAATGCAGTGGTTTTCAACCATTAATATTTCGCGCACCCCTTGTGGATCGACGGAGATGATGGGAAACCCCGTTCGTGGTAAGATGAAGGAAAAAATATAGCTTAATTTTGATAATTATTTAATAAATGAGGATAGCATAGAGCTAGCATTAAGTAGACGCCTCTCTCTGACATACACACGAGAAAACTCACGCAAAAATTGGAATGTTTCTTCCGAATCTGAAAAGAATACGACTTTTATCGCCGAGCTTGACAGATGAGGCAGTGCGTCGCGGACCCCAAGAATGCCTTCGCGGACCCAAAGGGTCCATGGACCCTCATTTGAGAACCACTGTATTAATGGAAGGGCAAATGAATAGTGGTCCTGCCCGCAAATGCGTACATTTTTGATATATTTCATCTTGATTTTTAAATATCTGTTGGTATTTTACGAGGCTGAAAACAAGGCATGCCAGCGTCGCTTTTCATATTTTGTTTTCTTGTTATTATGTTGTTGTTTTTAATCCTCACCCCCGAATTCAAGAATGCCACTTAACTTTCCGCCTTTCCTTAACTTAAGTAAGGAAACGAAATGAAAAAAGGAAAGGAAAGGGACTATTTTGTGTCAGAAACGCGTCTCGCCCTTTCCTTACGCAAGAAGTAAACGAAAGGCACGCTCATAAGAGAACCATGAGCACGTCTGGGGTGTAGATTATAGTACATTTTGTTGTTAGCACTTTAAAATGCGCGCTGAAGACACGTAGAATATCAAATAATTTGTAGTGCAATTTGTTCTGGGGTTCGATGTAGGTTAAAATGCGAGTCTAATAATTGTAAGACGTGATTGTTTAGCGGGTTTCGACCATGTCGTCTCCTCGTCTGGCAACGCACAGCGGATCGCGGAGCCGCCATCGCGGTCTTTTATTCGCTAGTCGGTCGATCTCTTTTTTTTTTTTTTACCCCTAGCTCTCGTTGCCTTTTCTGGTGCTTTTCCTGCTTTTTTCAGTCTTGTTTTTGTTTTAAGTTTCGTTTTTACGTTGAGCGCCATGGCCGAGCCGAAGAAGATATTTTTGTCGGAAAATGAGAAGTTCCTTCTCGCTGAGCTGGTGCCGAAGTATCCCATCATCGAGAACCGTTGCACTAACAAGTCTTCGGCGGACGCAAGGGCGAAGGCGCCTAACCGTCGAGCACAATAGCAACCACGGTGTCTGAGCACGAGGTCCTAAACAACTGAAGAAGTGCTGGGACAACCTCAAAACAAAATGGAAGAAGGAAGTATCGTCCGGTAACAGAGACCATAATTCAAAAAGGGGAATATGCTTTTCATAACTACGGTGAAGGAGGAGTGCGTGCAACCCGGTTTAAATGTCATAAACCCTGGATCAATAATAGGAAATTGTGTTTAGAGCTCTTTGTCTTTCGTCCCGTGTTCTGTTCGTTTCAGGGTTTATTTTACGTGCTGGTAGCTGCATATTGGTAGTGTCCGATTCAGGTATCTAGTGTTACGCGAGAAGCTTTTCCATTGAGAACTATAGGTTGTACTAGTGAAATCCGAGAGGCGCCGATCCCGCATTGCAGTGGCGCCGTCGTCTGAGAGTGCGTTATTACAATGCGAATAGTTATGTCGTGTTAGCTCGTTTATTTGTAACGGTAGATTATGACTACCCAGTGAAAAATTCCCTTTAAACCCACTTAAAATTCCAAACGGTATTAATTGTAATCAATATGATTTAGTTGGTTCCAGGTAGCATCACATTGCTACTAAATTATCAGCTCTAACAAAAACTCAACATTAACATGGGTTCTGATTGGAACTGGTTTCAATTGGTTCCTGGTTATTTTCTCCGAAAACGTAGCTGGTACCTAGAGGATTTTTCAGTTGGGAGTATGAAGAATAACAGTATCAAGTTAAAATTAGGTCTATTCGATTCGTCCGGGAAGTTCCCAAGTATAGTTCATTACGAGTTCAGAAAAGTGTAGGAGCAGTGCAGGAGCCGTGCAGCGACGGCGCAAAGCTAGTGCAGTTGTAGCGCTAGAAATGGCGCTGTAATCAGCTTCTAATGGGGAGCCTAGATTGAGGCACCAGAGGCACCCAACTTCCACGAGCGGATGTGTCGTCTGCTTATTACTGCTCTTCGCGTGTATTTTTTGGAATGCTTTGATAAACGTTCGTGCTGCGTAATGCTTGCTTTTCTTGTTGAGAAGAAGAAACAAAAACGTGTTCAATACGTGATGCGGACGCATCTACTGGTTTAGTTATTACCGTGTTTTTTAACGGCGAACATTGCATACTTCATACTACGCGTCGAACGCCACGGTAACATAATTGCCTTTATTTACTGAGAGATGATTCAGTCAAAATCTTCCCACCATCATGCTTTGAAGATGCTTCCGCGGCTTCGAACGATATACTGTCCAGAGTTATCGAGGGCCTCGGTAGTGGCCAGTCGCCTAAAAAAAATGTGACGGTCAGCTTCACAATATCGTCGGACAGGAACCGGATACCTTTGTGTGCTGAAAAGGTTATCCCCCATTACTTCAACTTCGTGTTCAAGCGTTTATTTTGACTGTCAAAAGATACCCACGCTAAGCTTGTTGTCAAAATTCAAATCCTTGGCGTTTGGCCGGTATTTCTTTGCCAATACCAGCGGAGAAACATGTTTGTTATAGATTCCTGGCCATCTGAGCCGACGATGTACCAAATCACTGTCCGCTTCAATGAAGGGAAGCCGACGTAGTCGTCTGTTCCCCTCTGCATCGAAAGAGTTGAAATTTCTATACAATATCAACCGGTACGTATTAGCCCGCGACTCTTGTCCTTCATGTATTCTTTCGCCGTGATTATAATGCAATTAATGCAAAGGTGCAAGCAAGCTGGCAAAAAATGACAATAATAATCCCTAAAGAAGGCGAACAAGGGGGACAAAGGACAAACAGAAATTTCCAAACACAGCTAGGTGACCGGTGCGCGACCGAAAAAATCCACCGGGTACTGGTATCGAGCCAGGGACCTCTCCATTTCCAGTGGAGCACTCTACCAACTGTGCTAAACAGGGGCTAGGCGTCAGTAAAGCAAACGGGCTTTAATCAGCTGCCACCAGCCTAATACCAACAGTGATCGGTTTGCATTTTAAGCGCAAGCAAGCAAGCTGGACAAGAATGACAATACTGGAGAAGGGGAACCAGCTGGACAAAGGACAAACAGAAATCTCCAAACACGGGTAGGTGACTAGTGCGCGACCGAAGAAATCCGCCTGGTCCTGATATCGAACCAGGGACCTCTCCATTTCCAGTGGAGCGCTCTTCCAACTGAGCTAAACAGGGATTAGATGTGGCAGTTGATAAACCCCGTTTGCTCTCCTGACGTCTAACGCCTGGTTAGCTCAGTTGGTAGAACGCTCCACTGAAATGGAGAGGTCCCTGGTTCGATACCAGGAAGAGGCGGATTTTGCCGGTCGCGCACCAGTCACCTAGCTGTGTTTGGAAATTTCTGTTTGTCCTTTGTCCGCCTTGTTACCCTTCTCCAGAGATTATTATTGTCATTCGCCGTGTTTGAAATATACAATGGACATAATAAATAGACCCGTAGCATCACATGGATTAATGCATGCAAATGACTCAAAAATCACCAAACGACAGCGGACCTACTGGAGTGAGGTGCCTAAGGCGCTTCTAAAATATATCTTTCGAGCTAATGCCTACCCTTCGTTAAGCTCACCATTTCTCTTCTGTCGACTGCGAGTACACCATCGTCACCAAGGACGAAATATTCCCGTCTTGGCGTTTTTAGGCAAAATAAACATGGCACACGAGCTTCGAGAAATCCTACCGCAAGCATACATGTTGACAAAGAACGTCGTTTGCTTTCGTCATCTGCTACTGCAACAACGCTGAACTGACTTTGGAGCCGGTGCAGGATTTCGCGGAACTGGTGCTGAACTCGTGCAGCACTGGGATGAATCTAACGCGGCCGTGCTGGGGCCATGCAACTTCCGGTTGAATTGAATGCACCAGCTCCTACACTGCGTGAACTAGTCCAGCCAGTTCAGGCGAATCGAACAGAACTTTTGTTATGATAAAGGTGTATTGTGCAGCACACAAACTAGAGCCAGCTGTTGTCTGGGGTGAACATCCCTTTCCCGAGTTAGATTTGTGTGACTGCATGTTGTGCTTTTACTCTTCACTGCAATATTTGCTGTTTTCCTAAAGTGTGTGGAACCTGCCTACGAAGTGACGTGCATGGTATTAGATCTGTTTAGGAGGAGGACCACAAGGAGTTGGCTTGAGCCAGCTTTTCGTGCTCGTGGGGGCTGCAGTCCCACACATGGAAAGGTGGTTGGTGAACAGCGCCGACAGCAACAGCAGGCATGCCGGCCAAGCACTATTTAGCGTGGCCGAGATCCACGAGCACATGGTGGTGCAACGGGCGGATGGGGAGCTTTTCTTGGAATGCTCTCGGGTATGAGAAGAAAACCATTCCAAGTTCTTTGGGGGTGGGTCTGCTGAAGGACAATTATCTTCAGCTACTGTGTTCTACGAGGTGTTTGCAATAGACCCTTCCAGAAATTCAGTCTGGCCACTGTGATCACTATCATCATCTGTAGAACGGCATCTGTGCCATACGAATGGCGGCCTTCTAGTGACTGATAAAGGAAGACGTTGAAGATGCTCCTAAGCGGATGATGCGAGGCCTGCATATTCAGGGGGTCAGCACGACGCGACTTAGGAATGGAACACAAGAGCTACGTAAGCGTTTACTTCTAATAACTCAGATTCAGTCAATCTGTGGGCGGCACACAATAGACCCTTTCCGAAATTCAGTGCCATCTGGTGGTTCGTAAAGCAGTTTAGGTTTTGCCATATCAATGGCGGAGATGAACTTGTATCGGCACCGTCACTTTCGCAAGTCAACGGCACGCGAGGAATCGTTCAGTGTGAGTTCTTTCTTGATCACTTTCAGTTCGATGGTGACCAAGAACCTGCATTCAGAACAAAGCTCCAACCCACTCAATGCCTCGAGAAAATTCTATACACCAAAGGGCTTTAAAGCCAATTGTGTGCCACCCACAGATTGACTGAATCTGAGTTATTAGAAGTAAACGCTTACGTAGCTCTTGTGTTCCATTCCTACGTCGCGTCGTACTGACCCCCCGAATATGCAGGCTTCGCATCATCCGCTTAGGAGCATCTTCAACGTCTTCCTTTATCAGTCACTAGAAGGCCGCCATTCGTATGGCACAGATGCCGTTCTACAGATGATGATAGTGATCACAGTGGCCAGACTGAATTTCTGGAAGGGTCTATTGGCTTTAAAGCCCTTTGGTGTATAGAATGTTCTCGAGGCATCTGACTGGGTTGGAGCTTTGTTCTGAATGCAGGTTCTTGGTCACCATCGAACTGAAAGTGATCGAGAAAGAACTCACACTGAACGATTCCTCGCGTGCCGTTGACTTGCGAAAGTGACGGTGCCGATACAAGTTCATCTCCGCCATTGATATGGCAAAACCTAAACTGCTTTACGAACCACCAGATGGCACTGAATTTCGGAAAGGGTCTATTGTGTGAACTGGACTAAAAGGCGCACGTCCCTCAGTCCAGTAGATACCTCTGAGAAGGATAACGCAAAAAAGAGTGAGCGAAGAGGGAAGAAAAAAAGCAGACGAAAAGTAAGGCCTTTTCGCTTGGTCGCATCGTTCTGCTTTTATTTCATTGTTTTCGAAACAATACCTTTAGCTGGTGGTTTGCGCATAAATAAAGCAAACGGAGAGTTAATAATCACTTTACAAGTCGTCTTGCTTAACTTAAAACAAAATCAGCATAACTGGTGCCAGATTTTCATCCCTTACAACACCGTTGACATGTTTCTCTGCCAACACTGACAGCCGTATTTGTATAAATGTTAGCGAAACTTCACAGGTTGGTTTCCGAACGAGATAGCACGCGTGACCTGTCACACTGAAGAAAATATTCAATCACATGCATGTGCTGTGAAAAAGCACTCTGTCCCCTGATCTACATCCGCCAAGTTTTCCCCTGCTGTCTACCAGTTTCGCTGGTACAAAATCTTGTGGTGACTACCATGTGAGAGGTTCACATATCAGCATACAAGCTGCAGAAAGCCGACCTTTCACCTTTGTGAAATGAAAGTATGCGTGGAAAGTCCATTCAGTAAATATGAATAATTCTACAAAAGTAGTTTTTCGGCTGCTCGCAACCAAACATGCGGTAATGGGGTAGAAATGTAAATATCAAGGCCCACATTGCCGCGTTGTTGGGCTAATGATGTGATTGATGAGGAACTATCTTGAATGTAATGTCAACAATCCATGATGAGACTCACTGTTCCGAACAGTGCACCCTCAACATTTCAGATGACGCCGATTAAGGTACAGTTTGGAAACTTTTCAAAAGAAATTAAGTTAATATTACGAATATCACTTTAATACGATAATCATAACAAATCGCCGAAGATTAGACACTTTCCAATACAGTTGTAAAACTTGTCCGGCCTATTGACGGAGGAAGAGAGGATGGTAAAAAGAACTTACAACCAAGAGATGTAAGTTCATAGAGAACTGATTCAAAAGCTCAAACCTAACTAATGGGTTTAGTGTTAACTCAGGAAACGGGGTGTCTTGCACTTTAACATGTAACCTCCATTAGTCTTGTAAGCCAAATTAGTTGCGAATAAGAGTGTATTGAGTACCTTGTCACTCTCTGGAATAGAGCCTTAAACTTTTTAAATATCTGTATTTTCTGTCCTGTCAGCAGACTTCACAAATTAGAGGTCATAATCTGATGTAAAGGTTTTCTTTGTTTTTCATACTGTGTGTAGATTGTGCAATCGGTGAGCCAGAGAGCCAAGTCTCTGTGGTGCCTAGTGCAGTTGAGGTGCCACTCGTAGCTGGTGCGGACCCCATACTCGGAGTGCCACTCGCAGCTACGGTGTACCTCACAGCTGCACCTGCATCATCTGCAGCAGCGAGCGATGACCTTGAAAGTCCCCACCGGTGGCGCCTACCCGCGTTGTAGGGCGCTTTGGAGTGTCGGAGCACACGCTAGGTGCAGAACAAGATGTTCAGGCCGGTCATCTCAGGCGGGACAAAGAGAGGAGGGACGAAGAGCACGACCTCGGCCTTTAAATATAAAAAGCCAAGCACAAAATGAGGCAGCACGAGCATAAGCTGAATAGGAAGATTTATCAGAAACAAAAATAGACTCTTCTTGCTCAAAATTGCCGAGGCAAAAAAAAAAAAAAAAACAGCTAGAGGCCGAAAATAGGTTCGTCTTGCTCATTGCAAAAGCAAGAAGAAAAAAGAATGAATGAATAAATAAATAAACAAACAAACAAATAAATAAATAAATAAATAAATAAATAAAATAAACAGTTAAAGGCCCTTTGTTTTGAGATTTTTTTATTCGATCCATATTTTTTCGAAAAGTGAAATTCCACATAAGCATGTACGAGAGCTACGTAATTGACAATTTCTGCCGTGGCATGAATCACTAGAAAAAAGTGGTATCTATGCTCTGTTTACCCGTTACTTCGACCAGAATGAGAGCCTTGCTCATGAGATAAGAGGTTTTGAAGGTGCTTTTTTTTTTTTCTGATTGCTTGCGGTGCCTGATGGCAGCTTTGAGGCACATGGCCGCAACCACACTGGCCAGGCGAAGTGAAGTGCCTAGCAATGATTACGCTTCTCACATTGGTTCCCGTGTCCGCCGGAAGCCGAGGGGGCAGTGGAAAGGGCCCAGAGCCTTTTATACTGGGAGAGTTCGGTGGGTAGGGAGTGGCTTACGGCCCGCTAGGTTTAGCGAATTCAGCGGGTTCCGCTCCCGCCATGATGTTCCTCCCGGGAAGTGGGTCCCCATTGACGTGCGATGTATACGCGCGTAGGTTTTGCCGTTTGCGCTTTTGTTGGCGTAAGGAGAAAGTCGGAAAACAAGCATTTTGTAATTCGGTGTTTTATTCATGTAAAAGTTAGCAAAAAAACCGCTCATTTAAGAACGGCACTCATTTATAAATGGGGAATTGCTCAAAAACGCCCGACGTCCGACACGGCTCAGCGGCCTAGTGCAAATTTTTCAGTGGGTAAGTTTATTGTCTGGATCGCTCACCGACTGTTTACCACATCACAAGGTTTGTGTACCGTTGTGCGGAATACGGCGAACCGATCGTGATTTTCCGCCGTGCTTCTACACCTACCGGTCTTTTGGAGGTTTTCTGATATTGTTTGGTTTGCTGTGAAGAAACAGCGCCGGCATTGCGTTGTGCCTCAGCTTTTTGCGATCGCGACAACCGCTCTCAAATTCACTGTCTGTGAAGTTCACATAAAAAAAAGGCACGACAAGTATTTATTACGCGTATTAAAAAATATCAAAATAAAGTTATCACTAGCGAAACAAAAGCGCATGCGAGACGGCGAAGCGGAGATGCGAGGCTGCTTCTAAAAAACTACGAGACCGAGCTGTATGCTTTGAACGTGCCGATGGAGCGCGTGCACTCGTACAGTGCACGCGTTGTTCCACGCGACGTGCACCCGCTTCCAGCGAATGGCTCCGCTCGAGGTCTCGCGCGGCAGGAAACGGCGTCGTGACCAACGGACACTCTCACCTGACGCTGCCGCGTCAAGTCGCTGCACAGTTTCAGTGAAAATGCAACGCGTCAAACTCACAAAATAAGTTAATTATAAAATTACCTCGCAAAATCGAGAACTCGAAGTCGGCTTCCACTTAGCCCTCTTCGTTTTGGCCTCCCGAATCTTGTGCCTTGCGCGGTTTTCTTTTTCTTGCGGGAACCGGTACATCCTGAACCCTTTTCTCGCGCTGTTCGAGCACCCAACGGCGCTACTCAGCACCCCATTGCGTTTTCTTCTAACGTCTAGCAGTGCGCAGAACGATTGTTTTCACCGTTGTCTCTCGCTCCACGCTAGTGAGCCGGCTGCCGGCTCGAGACGGCAAGGCACATCGTGGCGGACAACGAAACTCGGAACGCCATGCGCACAGTTGCCAGACTGTTTGATCAGTGCTGTCAGACTGGCGGCTGGATCAATAGATCGCCGAACTCTCCCAGTATAAAAGGCTCTGAAAGGGCCTTTTGCGCCGGGGCTTTGGCAGGGGGGGGGGGGGGGCGGGGCGGCAGGGGCACAGCTGGCGGACAATGGGTCCAACAGCTGCCGTCCCAGGTTGCGAAGAGCCGCGCAGGCCGTGATGATGTCCGCAGATTGCTGGGGCTTGTGCTGAAGTTTCATGTCGAGGCATGGAAATCGCCGCTCCCAAGCCCAAAATGCCCTCTCAATGCTATTTCGTGTTTTGATGTGGGCCTTGTAGTACCTGTATAGTAAATTTCGTTTTGTATGTAACAAGTTCCCCATCTTGGCGAAAATAGTCTTGTGTTCTCAGGTCCCTTTTGTGTTGCGCTAAAACTGACAAATCTTTATCTTAGGCACGCATGGAAGAGCTAATTCCAAATTGAGCTTAAAGATTCAATGTTTATAAATGACGGAAGTAATAGCACCAAAGATGCAGGGCAAAAAAAAGGGACACATACTACACGAGCCGTCTGGGATCCTTTTTATGCCTTCCTTGCCTTATTACTCTTACTTGTAAATGCGTAGTCGCTGATTTGAATTTCTGGGATGCTGCTGATGGTTCAGCACTTGTGTTAGCTAGTCGAAATAATAGTTTACAATGCATATACGAATTTACCATTTTAGGAATTAACAGCTTTAAAAACGAAGACAACAGAAGGAACACACACACACGACAGGACAAGTGCTGTACTGGCCACACGTGTGTGTTCCTTCCAGTTGTCTTGATTTCCTGTGCGGTTAATAGACCTATTGCTATATCACCCAAGCATCAAGAAGAATGCAGGAATTGTTGTTCAACGCGCCACACGTGCATGCCTTCTCCGTATAAAATATTAGAAGTAAATAACTAAAACAAAGCGTTGACGAACGTGCGTGCAAGATGCCATTTGTTTTACGTACTTGCTCTAGAAAAGTTACTACTGCTGACGCCAGCACGTGCGGCGCGTGGAACACCGATCTCTGCATTCTCCTTTTCCCATCACATTCTATTTTTATAAGCTTGCAGTAGCTTTTAACTTGAGTCGAGACTTGAATGAAACAAAGTACGGCCTGCTTATGCATGATCGATGCGATCATGTAGGAATCACGACATTGGACTCCCGATCTGCATACTCACGAGCGCATCAAGTCACCTCCGTCATCAGCTTCATACGACATAGCCAGCCTATAAGCACTTTAACTGTATACTCATAAATAAGCGCTGCAATCTTGACATCTATTTTGCTGCTGGGGTATAGCACGAACAGCTTACTTGTCATCAGGGCTGCCTGCCGTGCCTGGATCTGCTAGTGGGGTCATCAACTACGGAGTGCAGGCATAGCCCATGTCCCCAAAGAGTAGTCCGGTCATTAAAGCTTCGTCGAAGAGCATCTTGGCTCAACAGAAGCAGAAACGAGTGCTGTCGTGGCCAGAGCCAGGCCAGCTTGCTACGACGTCGAAGAACTGCAGTTCGGGTCCTGTGATGGCGTGCAGACGCATATACACACTGGGAATAAATGTGGAGTTCAATAGTTTTTTTCTTGAAATGAGTCATATCTCGACACCGAAGATTGGAACTATCTTTTTGCCTAATTTGGGCTTATTTAAAATCTAAAATATTGATGCATTAACCTGTACAAATATTAAGCACTTTGCAGACATTTCCCTTTACGGTATGAATATGCAAAATACCCTACTCAGTGGAAGTCACTTAATAGAAACCTGGGTATGGATTTCGTTCGCTAAAAAAAGAATCAAGTGAGTGCTTCCTTCCGCGAACACTCCTTTCGTTGCAGCGTTTTGGAAACTACAGTACAGTTAATGAAGCCGGACATATTTGTGTTTCTTACGAGCACATACAGATTTTAAAGGTAAAACAAAATGAAGTAACGTTAGCGCACATGGCAAAACTTCTTGAGCCGCTCTTATCCGCACGTTGATGAAGAAGTACCCTTTCCGGTAATGGAATACTTCAGCGTCGTCGCCGCCGGGACTCTGTCTGCACGTGGTGCGGATAAAAAGCCGGTCACTCCCGGAATCTTTGTGATTTTGTGAAAATCGTGCGTTACGCTGCGGCGCCCGGTAGCATCGGGAAACTGGACCGCTTTTGGAAAGAGTTCCCGTGTGATCAGGTCTGTGATGTTGCCGGCGACGCGATACACAATTGGCTGGGACACGTTTATCAAATCGCCGATGACTGTTAACCCCGTTAAAAAGTAGTGCTACCAACAGCTGGAGCAGAGGGCGAGAGAGGTGTCCCACGATCGTCGGTACTCGGTCGAATGCGCAAAAAGCACAGCAGTTTTCGCACCGTTGTTTTCAAAAGGCGATAGCGTGCCGAGCATTCCCGGTCACTAAACTTTTTTAGGTTTTCGCCGATAACTGAGCTGAGGACGCACGATAGATGGGACCGGGTATATTCTCCGTTGCACAATGCGACTGCCCTACACCAATAAACAAAAACACTCCCGAAATCATAATAATCATGAAGCTCCCGAAACGTAGCCATGTTGAAAGTTGAAAAGGAAAGGAAGTATCGAAGGTAGCTACTTCGCTTCTTTCTTTCGTAGGGAAACGTCTAAAGAAACCTTTGAGTAAAGGAGCCAATCCAAGGTAAGGTTTATTCATGATTCGTAAGTGTGCATGCCCACTTACGAAAGGAAAGCCGCTGATCTAAGGAAAGGGGCCTCCCTGAATTCGGGGTTCAGTCTTCTTATTGCACCCACTTTCCTTAAAATTGTAATACGTGTTAAATTGTCAATTCATTACTTTTAACGCGATAGCACTATTCATTTTGTAGTAGATCGTTTTTCTCCTCCGCTACGGTATCCGGAAAGAAAACGCCGCAGCTGCGCAGGCGCGCCGCCAGCCTTGTCTGCATTGTTCAGTCTTGTGACGGATTACGGAGCGCTAACCGGGTGCTCAGCGGGCTGCGCAAACGGTCTCCTACAACTTCCTATTATTTTTAACGCGATAGCATCAAGTAGCTCGTGTCACAGAAAAACCGGCCTCGGTGGCGTGGCAGAAAAGCCGTCGTCGGTGGCGTGACGCGAAAATTCTGAATGGTTGATATTGTCATGACGTCACACCCCCAACATGACCTCGCGCGGGAATTTCAAACAACCCGCAACGCTCACATGAATCGTGACGTCAAGCGTAGAATGAAAGTGATTGAAAGAAACACGACATGTAATGCGAATTAAAGGTCACCGCATGTCTCAAATGATTTCACTTCAAAAAGTAATTAATTGGCACACAGAAAAATTTGAAGAATTTTAGGCGGGATTTGTAGCCACGGCCCTTCGGTTGCGAGCCAGACACTCTACTGACTGGGCCACGCAAGGCACGCTCGCGCGGCAAATGAAAGGGCGATGCGATCAAGATTTTTTCTATAAGGAGTATTCACTGGGCGCCATATTTGTGGGTGCTGTCTAGAGCGCGTGCTCGGAACGAGCCCACATTAATAGGTTGCTAAGGCGGGCAATCTTGATGATGCGGAATGCACGTTTCAAAAGAACTGTGGAAGCTCGCCGCCTGCACGCGCTCAGCAGCCGCGCACACAGCTATGGCCGCCAGTGAATACTTCCTATAGCGCTGTAATAACGCGCCGTCTCCCAGGGCAAACTAACCTCACGCAAGCTGGACGAATCCTTCCAAACGTTTCCCCTTTAAAAGCAATAATTAACTTATGTAAAGGAAGAGCCTGATATTAAGGGTACTGAATATGAGGAAGCGACGAAGGGACGAACAACAACGACAAACGACATCTTCCAAATAGCAACGAACATTTATAAAATTGTCTTGCTTTGTATGTTTATATAGCCTTGATGTTTGTACGCACCAACGGGTGACCGGTCTCTTAGCGTAGATGAGAAAGTTAGCCAGTGCAGTACAACCGCTAACCCGGGGTCTTTAACGTGCATCACGCAGTAGTGATTACACAAACGAGGTGCCTGTACGAAACTCATCCGGATCAGAACGGACGGGGGCGGTGGGGATCGAGCCCAGGAGGTTCCCAGCGCAAGCTTTAGCTCCACGCTCCAAGCTGAGACGCGGCGGTAGGATTGGTATGGCTATGGTGCCTTGAACGCGTCTCCGTCTGGTGTGTTTACCGCGTCCAAAAAAGTGGTCCCTTGATTTCCGCCTGATGACGTCATAAAAATGTCATGTTGTCGCCGGTGGCGATCCTGGTGGCGTACCGACAGCTGTGGTGTATGTGGCAGATGCCTGTTCTGCTGCAGGTCGCCCTGCAGTGTGACAGTTCACGGAAGCTTCGGCAGCCAGAAGTTGGGACGCCGTGGCGACAGCGACACTCGCGTTCGCTTGTGTTACTCGCAGCCTTCTCATTAGCATTTCGCGACATGCAACAGTATGACACTCCGGTTTCTGTGACGTCACTTGTTTCCACTTGAAGACCACTTTTGATAATAATTGGGGTTGTGTGGATATTTATACAGCGAGTCGTTGGTCAGCCACGCTTGATGTATGGGCAGCATAGGACGCTAAACACACCAGTCAAAGACACGCGCTAGGCACCATAGTATGGCGGCGGCGACACGGCGTGGTTTCCGTCTGCTCGGATTCTCAACGACCATCTTCTCTGACGGCCGCGCGGCGGCGCGCCAGTCGCCGCTCACACAGTGTATACAAACTTCGGGTTAATAAATGTGTGTTGCTGTTTGGAAGTTGTCGTTCGTCGTAATTAATTTATCTTTGTGGTTTCTAACAAAACGTTTTTCGAGCACAAAACGGTTTCGAGAGCTTTGTTGGCGACTCAAACACGCTATCGGCGAGCATTGTTTTGTTTGGTGCAATTTCTCGATTCGTATACGACAATATTGGATACAGTCTAGCAGACAAGTTACCCGAACGTTTGGAGCTCGGGCAAAAATTGTGCCGGCGATTTGGGGGCACGCGACTGGAAGGCGCCAGCCGAAGGGCACGCACCCACCAGCCTTTGACGCGTGGTCAAAGGGCACGCGAAATATGGCAAAATATTACGCCGGCAATTGATCATCCGAATTAGCCATAATGCCCGTGTCCCACTAGAGCGACAGACAGGAACAAACGACAGCGACATGCCTCAAACCAGTCTTTCGCGATTTGACAGGTTTTGTAGAATAAAGCAGGCCATGCTCAAACACGAGCATTACGCACGCGAGGTATCTTTGGCAGGCTTGCATTCGCTCGTGCTTACTTCACGAGCACCGAACGACTAAACGCCTGCCAAAGGTACCATCGCTAGCATGCTGCATGGGTTCGAGGCTTGTCGCTGTCTTCTGTTTCTGTCTGTCGCTCTAGTGGGACACGGGCATTAGAATAATAGCACATGGCACACAATAAGTTGCTCAAATCTGGGTAACACGCCTGAGAAGTAAAACGTTTTCTACCGCGCGGTCGGGCTCGTCGATTGTGTGCTCCAGTGACACTATACATTTTCGCAAGCACGGCGTCCCGGCTGGTGCCCCATTCGCGCAAGCACATGCAGCATGCGCGTGAAGGTGACATTAGCAGGCCTGCAGTTGCACGTGCTTCCTTACACGTGCCGAAGCAAGGTCTCGGTGAGATGGGACTCTATACTTCGTCTCACCCTAGCATGGACTAACCGCGAAGGCTGTGGTAGCGCGAGCGGCCAGACTTGACTGCCTTGACTAGAGCACTTGCTGCACGAGCGCTCTTGTAGCCGCCGCGGCTTCATTCAAAGCGACTAGCTCGCGCTTTTAGCACGCGCGGCCAACAATAGTCCATACTAAGGTGAGACGAAGTATAGCTTGACCGCTTCCATTTTCAGTGCTCATGCTACTAAAACCCTCAGTTGGGAAACTCACCCTTGAAACCTGGAAACAGCGCCACCCTTTATTGACGAGTTGAAACATGAAAGTTGCTTTACATAGATACTACGAGCTGGCCCTGCGAGATGTCGCCACCAGCCCTTGCCCGACTCGACGTGCAGCCGTGCAGTTCCCAGAGTGTACACTGCGGGAGAAATGGCGGCGTTGCGATCGCCATTAGCTCGATTCTCGAGTACGGATCGGAGCCACTTTTTTAAAGCAGGCTCTATGGCAGTTTTCCAACTGAGTGCTTCTATACTTCGTTTCACTTTATCCGCGAGCGAAGCCAAAGCTTGAAGCGCGAGACCAGCGCTTTTTGCGTTTCTGCCCAGCTCGCGCGCTCGAGCAAAGCCTGAACGCACGGAGCCTTCGTGCTCGCGCTTCCAGCTTTGCCTTCGCTCGCACATCAGGTGAAACGAAGTATAGTAACGTTGGCTCATACGTATGGCACGTGATTTGCTCGCTTGCCGAACGACGAACATATGCGCATGCTGGGCTGAGTAGATGGCGCTCCAGGCTGAGAATTTGCAGAGCCGTATATTGAGAGAGTTGGGCCATTGGGAGGAGCAAGGGCCGCCGCCAGTGCCAATTATTCCCCAAGCGGTTATAGCGCGAATTCGTGGTAAGCCATTTGCGCCAATCAGCAAACCGTTACGTCACAACATTAAAAACGACATTGAAGGCGTGTAAGTGAAGCGTTCAATCTGGTTCAATCGGTGCAGCGGCGGCAGCGGCTGGTCGTCGATTGAGTGCGGCGTGACTGAGGCTACGAAGAAACTGATAAAAAACGCTCCCATAATCGACACGGTAGTCTCTCTTCCGTGGAAATTAGACTTCCCTGTTTGTCAATAACAGGTGAGTGAGCGCCAATCTAATCGAAGAGAGAAGACATCGGGATTTCCGCTGACACCGAACGGCTCTGTGCAGCGCCTTGCTTACAAGCTGCATGTACCAGAACCTTTATGCACCAGAGCGGACTGTACAACATCCCGCCCGGTGTCGGAGTGCGCAGTGATAAGCAACTCGCAACCGGCGGAAGCTAGCGGTATCATGCTATCCTGCGAGGGCGAGCACCACGCTTTTGTACCCATGCACCTGCGCTGCTCGAGTGTTCGTCGTGGACCGAAGTGGTGGACGCATCGATCTGAGCCCCGATGAGCGGCGCCGGAAAAGAAGCTATACCTCTGAGCCACACAAGCGACTTGTTTGATACCGTAACGTTTGTAGGGGGCGAGGGAACATCTGGTTTCTCCACCACTTTAATAATTTGTGCCCCGGAAGTATGCTTAGCGGACTCCGGTACCACACCGGGAGTGAAGAAGCTAGATCGAGATGAAGCTCCCCGGGTGTTGCGGTTTTGTCCAGTGGAGGTTGCCTTTTACACCAAGTTCGCGTCATGTAAAGTCACTTGATCGTTTAGGACAAAGACAACTCTCATTTGGACCAGTGCATAGAGGAAGCAGAGCATCAGTAAATATTTTCGAACCACTACTTTAACATCTGGGCGACATCAGTTAATTTGAAAATGTCATTTCTTTTGCTCAGGAGAGACGGGGGTAGAGCATATAGGCCGGAGGCCCGAACCAGGTGGCTGTCATAGTGTATTTACACTAGATTGGTTACAGGTTTAATTACAGCAAGAGAAATACTAATAGGTGATGCGAGCACTGGAAAATGTATCTCAATTTGTTGCTGTAATAAAACCAGTCCAATTGGAGCTTTACCTGAACAGTCATCATATTTAGTTGGATTTCTTTCTTGTCTGCAGTTGCCTATGTGGTCAAATGAGTACCATCCCAGGCTCTACGAGCTACAACACTCAATCTGGCTTTTTGGTACTGTTGCGATTTTCACAAGCGATCTCTGAATTTCTCAGAGTAGAAAGTTTGGGACTGAAACTTCGTATTCCAGTCCTACTCTTGACCATAACTTCAAAAACAGGAAGATATGTGACAAAGAAGAAAAAAGGCTGTTGTAGCTCATTGTTTGCAATCGAGTAAAAAGGCATTTTGGCGAAGTACCTTTTTATATGAGCAGAGCATAAATCTTTCCATATGAGACCTAAAATGTAAAGTTATGTTTGGGCAGACAGGCATGTGCGCAAAGTTTTGTGTCCACATACCTTTCTTGTGCCTGTGCCTTACTCACCTGCTGCAAAACTTTTGCTTCGATGTGCTGGCAGTCTGTCAGTGTGATAATTTTTTTTATTTACCTTTTATGTTTACCTTCTGTCCAAACGAGGTGAATGGGCGGGCAATGTTTTAGCAACACATGCATAGTGCCAAATGTTTTATTAGCACCTCCGTAAAACTTGCGCTCCTGGCTTTTAAAAAAAATATGCGTTACAGAGGTGTGCCCACTGTACCGAGAATCACATCTTAGCATCTACTAGTATAAACTACTCCCAACGAATTATAATGTGGTGCTACATAAAAAGAAACAGACACAGCTACCAGTATGCAAATTTATTTTGAGTCACTCACAAAAGGTATAAAACAGCAGAGCAACTTTGTTGGTCAACGGTCAAATGGCGTGCTGGAAAGAGCGCAGGAAATTGCACCAATGATGATACATAGAAGAATAACATTGTTGTTTTGGATGCTCAATTACATCGACAGCGTTACCTTGGTGAATGCACTTCCTAAATATTGTGTTTACGGAATTACTACGCCACTCTTCTACCGACATCCCCTTGTTAAAGCAAAAGCATGACATTTTATTACAAAAAGTGTGAGGCAGTTTCAGTTATCCGAGTACCAATCTTCAGTAAAGCCTTTAAGCTTCTTAGAGAATGATTTGTGCACTCCTTAATTTAAAATTGGTAAGTTTTGATATTTGCTTGCAGACTTGCAGCCTACAGTAAAAAGAAGTGTTGGTATAAACAAGTCCTGTGTCTTTCATCAGTAAAAAAAAAGCTTATTTAAAATGTATTAAAAATTACTGAAAAATAACTAACAGTGAAATTTTAAGCCTTATATATTGTTCCCATTCAAGCAAGGGGATTCCACTCATAACTCATCCCAAAAAGAACAGAAGAATGATAAATACTCAAGATGACTTACCAAAATGGCACGTCATGCATGTATGAAATCAAAATATGTGGTTAAGGACAGCTTCCCAAGATCAGTGTTATTGTGCTCATTGTGCTCTTGGTATAACAAACAAATCTTACCACAATTGCTTTATGAACTACGGGTTAGAATCATAATCCCCAAGTTTGTCCATGGGTTTTCAGAGTTTCGCAGGTACTCCACCAGCTGGCTTTTAAGACAAAGAGACTGGCATTCCTACCAGAAGCTATGAGCCGTAAAATATTGAGAGAGCACTCATCAAATGGTTGGAGATAATTGTAAAAAAATATGGGATGGGTACTTTGCAGGTTCCAGAGCTGAAAGTCAAAACGGTGCAACAGAACGCTGCAGGAGCAGTGTTGTGGTCTGGTGGGACCCCTATTTTCTCAAAGCAGTTGCTTGCATCCAGCCAGCTTTGTGCTGGCACTCTCGTGTGAAGCTTCATTGCTTCTTACTGGGGTGTGCATGAAAAGCTTCACCGCTCTGCACCAGCGCACTGGGAAATGTGGTTGATGCGGAGAAGCGCCTTGTTTCACTCAATACATTCAGAAGTTTACTGGCCTGGGTGCTTGATATGTTCTTAATCACTTTTTAAATGTTCAAAAGTGGGGGGTGGGCACCTATTGCGATATGAGCAGATGCTCAGCATTTTATGGCACATAGAATGGCAGAGATAAAAAAGTAAGGCAAATTTTTTGCCTATCACAAAGCGGGTAGTAGAAATGCATCGAAATGATGTGTCATGCGTCCCAGAAAGTTAAAAACATGAATGGTTAGTAGTGACTACTGCTGCATTAGAAGGAAGAAGGAAGGGCAGAAAAGAAGGCAAAGAAGTTAACCTGGGGTATTTTATGCTGCATTAGGTAAGTTATAGTAAAGTTTATAAAACACAACATTTTAGAGACAACATGCCTCCTATAATTTATACAATTTTCGTCACGGCAACATACATACACATCCCAAACATTTAAAACGCTATTGCGTGCCATTGTAAATAGGGTGCTATGGCAACAATTTAGGCATCTCTCTTCACTTGTAACATAGCAGATATTGTAACATATCAGGGCACAGGCAAGGCCGTGAATTTCAAACATTACTAAATCTTAGGCGCAGGAAGACAGAAAGGAGAAGACACAAAAAAAGAGTGACAACACTGAACGAGATGGTGTGTGTGTTGTCCCTCTATTTTTATCTCCTCTCTGTCCCTTACATCTCAGGTTTACTGATGCTATGACATGTTCCATTCAATATATCAAGACTGAGTCATTTCTAAATTGAGAAATATAACATACAAAGCATACTGCAAGATGTACCCACTTCTCTTACTGAACCATTCACAGTATCCTGTACTGTCACTCCAATATGAGCTGAAACGCCACAAAGCGTGTGCAGGGTACTATCAGGTTTGCCTGCTGCAATACTCCGCAAACATTGATGCGCGCTGAGGCTGACGAGTCTCTCCTATCTTCACCTGCACTCGTCACGCCACTCTACACTGCTGGGTCGTCTGCTAGAGAACATCGGTCGGCAAAACCATTTCACAGTGAGTGCACCGTGCAGCTGTATGCTTACATGGTGCTATGTGCGAGGCCTCACCCTATGATCATCTGATTTGCACGTGTTTTGCGAGAGCAACGGACTATAAAATGCATTCTCATGTACCACACTCTTGCTCTCTCACTATCACACACTGTGTTGGGAAACACATTTTATGAACTGCAAATCCTTTTTGAGTGCTACCATGCAAACGTCTGAACGATTAGTCAATGTGCCTGTGACATCGTAGTTCCAGGCCTTGCGGTGTGTTTAATTAGATACGACTGACAAAGACGAGTACAATTTTAAGACTATTTCATAACAACAAGACAGTCTCAAAAAGAGTTGGCTTCTCTATTGGTTTCGATGTAAAAAGAAATCTTCCCATTAACGCATCTTTATGCGTTGTACTTGCGGTTCGAATGCATTTTGCCCCAAATTTTGAAGATTAAATATGTTAGCACCATGTCTGTCTGCAGCATAGCTAATGGAAACTTAATTGTAAGACGTGTGGGCTTCATGTAAAATGAAATTTGTTCCTCAGTAACGCCACACTATCCATAAAACTCTACGGCATTATACCACGTTTCAAACAGGCCCTCTGC